>ML369096.1:0-75084 GCA_005239525.1 Nicotiana knightiana
GATACTTTATATAGCTTGATTAGTTATCTTTATCAATCATGAACACTCTATCTACCATAAATCCCTCTAAAGTAATTATGATAATTTACTAGACGCACTCTCTCAAGTTACGCTATCTAGATTGCATTACAGTTCACTTTAGATTGCACCCGAGGTATCGTTATCTCTAATCCAACCTCTAAACCCTCGGTTATGACTTTNCTCCCATTTGAATCTCTCTTCTTCCGAATCTCTCCTAAGTTGTGTTTTTGGGGTCTATTTATAAGTTTAGGACAAACCCTAAAAGTGTAGGAGACTTCTATTCCAACCGGTAAACACTTAAACTTGTCAAAACTCGGAATTGACCGAAACAGGGACCTGGCGTTTGGAGGCTACTCCTGGATAACGCCAGGCTAGGGCTGGCTTTAGAAGGCTAACGCCTGCCTAACACCAGGGCCAGCCTAGCTTTAGGAGGCAAACGCCTGGGTAAGGCCAGGGTGTTCCCTCGTCGCCTCTTAAGCATATTTTCGACGTATTTGCATCCATTTAGCTCGGTTTCCATCTCCAATTCACCTACACATGAAATAAACTCCATTAAGCACATAAAAGTGTATTTTTATCATTAATGCGCATAAAATTTAAGGCATATAACATGTTAAACTATGAATTCTAGTCTCGCATCAGAAGCTTATGAACCACCAAATCGGCACTCAAACCCGGCATGTCATCATATGACCAAGCAAATACATCTCTATACTCGAACAAAACTTGAATTATGGCATCTTAGTCTTTGTTCAGTATGAATGCTTATTTTTGTTTCTCTAGTTTCCTCAGGACTTCCCAGATAATTGCCTAAGTTTCATTTAAGTTAGGCTTAGGCTTATTCTCAAATTGATCTAATTCCCTTTTTATTTCCTTCAGAGCATCATCTTCATCATACCAACTTCTTGATTCATTATTTCGAGATAGACAGCTTTTTAAGATGTGGGCATGAACTCCACGTTCATGTCATGTTTTTAAAGACAGCATTAACGAAACTGAAAAATGATAAAAAATTAACAAAAATTAGGGAAATGAAAGACAAAATTTTACTACTAAACCGGAACTTCATTTTATTGAATTTGAAAATAGAAGGGTTAACATCAAAGCAAAGTAATTAAACTAAAATATCTGGATTACAACCCTTAAAATAATCCAAATACAAAAAAAGTAACAAAATAGACTACCAAGACTCCTTCCTGATGGGAAGAGGAGTTGCTTCCCAGTTGTTGAGCGAGGTATCTGGATCAATCAACTGAATACTTGCACGGCTAGGGCCCTCACCAACTTGAACCATATTGGTCCCATAGAACATATCCTTAAGACCCTGGCAAACTTCATCAATGTCATCCTGAGTAGAAGGATTTTGGACTTATTCAAATTGTGGCTTGACAAAAAGCAGGCAATGTGAGGGATTGGTTTGGAAAAATTCCAACCATTCTTTCTTTGGGCCTTGGCTCTGTCTATGTCACTCGATGTTGGTTTAATACCCAAGCCACAGGTATCTTTCTTCGAAAAGGGAGCAATGGGATTCACAATTCCATACAGAGAGGATCCTCTTTTCCTGGTTGATAGTCGTTCCTCAACATCAGTGCAGTTACCATCATGGATGTGGTTGAAAGACGGGGATCCAGAATTGGTTATCCTTCTTCCACTTGATCAAACTCAATCCCCTTAAAAGCTTGATATATGATGGATTCACACCCTTCCTTGTCCTCAATACATGGAAGGGTTGGGTCTTTATAGACGGATGAGTCGTCCTCCCCATGAAAAATAATTTCTTGCCTGTCATACTCGAATTTGACCATTTGATGTAGGGTGGATGGTACAGCTCTGGCCATATGCATCCACGGCATTCCCAAAAGAAAATTATAGGATGTTTTCGTATCCAATACTTGAAAGACAATGTTAAAATCAATAGGGTCGATTGTCATAGTGAGTTCGATTTCCCCAATAGTGTCTCTTCTTGAACCATCAAAAGCTCCGATGCTGACATTACTAGACAAAATAGTATTAGTGTTAATGTTCACCTAATGTAGAGTAGAAAGAGAGCATACATCTACACTTGAGCCTCCGTCAATCATGACTCGTTTTACATGGTGCCCTTCACATTTGACCATAAGATGTAAAGCTCTATTGTGCCCAACCCCTTCCTCAGGAAAATCATCATCGCTGAAAGTAATTTTATTTACTTCAAAGAATCTTTCAGCCATTGTTTCTAGTTGAATCACCGTTGTCTTCTCTGAGACATATGCCTCATTTAGAGTTTTGATCAACACACGACGATGCTCTTCTGAGTGCAAAAGAAGAGATAACAAAGATGTCTGAGCAGGAGTTTTCCTTAGTTGGTCAATGATTGAGTAGTCTTGCATTTTCATCTTCTTAAGGAATTCCTCTGCTTTTTTTTCTGCAATTGGTTCTTTGACTGGCAAGTGACTTTTCGTGCGTTGCTTAGCTTTTCTCAATTCCTCTGGTGAATAGCACCTTCCAGAGCGAGTCAAGCCCCTCATTTCATATGTTTCTTTAGTTATCTCTTTTTCTTTGTATATCATGACAATCTTGTTATAATTCCAGGGAATAGCTTTTGTGTTAGTCATTGGGAGTTGTCAAAAAGGTCGGATCAAAACTGGCTCTGTTATATTTCTCAAACCATTATTCGGAATAATCTTTTGAATGCCCCCATGGATGTAAATTTTTGGCCAACCCAATTGAACCTCAACCTTTTTTGTGCTTCCAGGGACATAGAGAATTGCTTTTTCAGAACCTGCCATGTCCAAACTAGAACTCGCACGTTTCACAATCAACGGTGCCAATTGCGGCGGGCTTACTATCATTTTTGGTCTCGATATTCTTGTCGGTTTTTTTTATCTCGATTGGGAACAAATTCTAAGGAGTGTGCTTGTATGCATCTGGAACCTTGAAAGTCAGTTCTAAAGAGTAATGTTGGGCATCATGAGCATTCAGTTGTGGATCATTGTTGGACTTTTGAGCAAGAGCTGGTTGATGGACAGTGAAAGTATGGACAATGGGTACAGTAGGTGGGTCATTTCTGAGGGGTGTGGTTTGAGGACGTGGAATGGAGGTACTGGGGATAGTGGGAAGGTTAATGCTCGGACTGAATCCAGGTTGATTCAATGGGTTACTTGTTATGGAGATGAGCACTTGATTTTCAACTGACACATTATGAAGATTATTCGAAGGCCCTATGGGTTGTGGGGATGGTGCCTTTCCATTCACCCAAGCTTGGTACATATCTGCCGATTGTTTTTCAGCACTCTTACTTCTATAACCAGTCTCGTACCTTGTCAATTTTCCATGGACATCATCATTATTTGGCTCATTCTCATTGTTGCTTGTCATTTTCACTTCTTTTCCTTTTGATCTCGTGTTGTACGGGTGAGTTTCCAGTTTAAACCACAAACCAACCACCTTTGTTTAACTTTATCTTTTAAAATGACAAACAACAAACGTGTTAGAGTTGGGCATTTTGCATATATTAATCACATTGTATGTCATGCACCTAATGTCATTTTCATTTCTAGAATGAGTTTGGAAGGCTTCATGCTTCATCCCGGCTTATTAGTTTATTGGTTTATTTTCATCTTGAATTTAACGCTCTCTTTTCTTTCCTTTTATTATTTTATTTATTATTTAATTTTTATTTTTCAGATTAATTATGGTTATGATCGCATACGATGGAGATTGCCTAAGTATCATGACGCCGCATGAATCAGACATTACGTAGTTCAGGGAAAAACAATAATAGTCTTGGTTTTTTTAACAAAATGAATCAATTAAAAATACAATGACACAAAGGAATTTACATCGACAATGACTTAACAGACTCTGACAAGATTAAAATACAATGATTTAAAAGACTCAACAATGACTCAAACTAAACATAACTGCTCATGAAAAGTTCTAACAACTAGAATTTGTTTCAACTCCCCAATCTTTTTGCTTTCAACCACTGACACATCTGCTCATGGTGGGGGATTGCCCTGGTTGACCCCTCCCCCCCCCCCCCCCCCCCAATGTATGGTACATCCTCTCCAACTCTACTGCAAGATGATGGGTAAAAATAGGGTGCATGCTCCACAAACTTCTCACAATCCATCCCTTGGCAGTTTACATAACTTTGAGCCGTATAAACAACTAAAGCATGGACTTGCTCTCTGAAGTACTGAAAATTCTGGTCTTGATCTTGTAACTGCTTCTGGCGAGTGGTGGCTATCTCTCCTATGTGGCCCTCGCGATCTAAAGCTCACTCCAATTGAGCCTGAAGTCTAGCCTGCTCGAGTCTTGCTTGGGCCCTCTCCCTATAAAAATCTGCATGTTGGTATTCTCTATTGTACCTTCTCATTTCTTCCAACTGTGCATGGAACTGAGCTTCTGAACGTACCCAATGGGCGAATTGAGCCATCTCTTCTTCAAATTTTGTTACTTGGAAATCCTTACTTGATTCGGCCTTCTCATTTAACTGTACGATTTTTTCCTCGGCTTTGTCCAACGCCTTTTCAGTCTTTGCCAAGATGGAATCATAATCTTGCACCTTTTCCATCTGATTGGCAATGGTTTTCTAGTCTTTCCAACTTCTCACTGGCACTTCAAAGGATTTTTTCATCTGTTGAAGTCTAGCACGGAGGGCTTCATTCTCGCAGATTAGACTCTTCTTTTCACCTTCAGCTTCTTGTGCTTGTAAGTCTTTCTCAAAATTGAGGTTTCCCAGTCTTTCTTCTAAGGCATGAATAGTTTCTTTGTATCCCTTTTCCTTTTAACCCCAGAACAACCGTTCTTGGATTTTATCATCAAAGGCTTGAACATGCAGCCTTTTTACGGGCCTTTTGGGCTCGAGCACTAGCTCATCATCCACGTGAGACCTCTTTCCAAACCATATAGCAGAACCTGGATCTTTCTCACCTTTCGCAGGATCTGGCACCTGGGTATCATTATTCAAGTAGCGGCAACCATTCTAAATTTGTTGAATTAAAGCCTCGGGGAGTAGGGCTTCGAGGTGTAGCTTAATCACTTGCACACTCAAATTTTCATCCTCAGGCACTACTTGGTACCTTCCTAGTTGTCTTAGAACTCTCTGTGCGCATACGGCTGGACACTTCTCAAACCCAACAACAACAAATAACTCTTTAGGGCTGACATGTGTATCACCTCTCTTACCGGGAGCCATCCCAAAGTTCACTCAATTTTACTTGCGTTTAAGATACTTAGGTGGGATATCCAGACTTCCACCCCTTCTAGAGAGTTGTAATCTTTTAATGTTTCTTCGTAACTCTCAATGAAATTGTCCTTTCTCGGACCATAGCTCATGAACTTAGGGTGATGTCGCAGATGATCAACCAACCACATTTGCAACAAAGTATTGCACCCTTCGAAGAATTTTGCCCCGGACATACACAAAGTCAACACCCGATAAATGTCTCATAGAATGATCGGGGCAAGAGTGTGATGTTCTTTGGTAGTGAGGACCTGTACAACCCTGGCTATGCGGGTATCAATTGTCCGCTCCTAGTTTAGGAAGACCATGATTCCTAGAAACACCACTATGAAGGCGAAGCGACGGTGAATCTGCCATGTGTCCTTGTTCTGCTTGTTGCTAAGGCCTTTTTCATGCATTTCAAACCCATTTGGCTGCCCGAACCTGGATTATAGGAAGTAGAAAGAACAACACCCTTTGACTACGTTGGTCTTTCTAATTTTCTTATTGATGTTCAGAAGATCGAAGAATCAGTGTACAGAGAGAGACTTCGAGAATATGAGCTTCTGGTTTCTCAAATACCTGCCAAAACCGAAATATCCAGCTATCTCTTCTAAAGTGGGAGTAAGATGAAAATTGAAGAAGCAGAAGACATTGTGAACAGGGTCCCAAGAAGTCACTAGTGCCTCAATCAAATCATCTCGTGGTTTAACTTTCATAATATTTATGAGGGCTCCCAGGTGCTTGGTGACCTATTTTTGACAATCATCCCCCAAGTCATAACACCACATCTGAAGCTGAAGTGGAGCCTTGTGAACAACCGTGAACAGTGTGTTATGGACAGTGCTCATTTTGTACCTGTGGGTGGTTAAGGTTAGGGTTGACACTAGTCTCATGAGACAGAACCAATGCACTCTTTTTGCAAAACAATCTTTTGTAAATAACTCAATTGTAAGAAAACTCAACGAGAAGGGGGGGCTATTTTTGCAATTGTGACCGAGGAAAGGGTGACTATTTCACAACTATGGCCCCTTCTTACTTCCAAGGATAACTTTAGGGCCGGGGGAACGACATTATGGTAAAAGTGATGCCCAATTGACAGACGCGTCCATTCTTTCGAGAACAGCCCTTCGACAATTTTGAAGATGTTCTAAGGCTATTCCGGAAGAAACGGATTGGGATTAACCGAAGATGGGTCTGCTTATTTGTTTTTGATAAAAAAAACTAGACATATTTTAGTTAATTTTGTAAGAATAGGGCCGAACCCTATGAAGGTTACCTACGTATCTTACATCCGGTGAGAATCAGACTCGTGTAGTTCATAATGTTTCAGGAATAGGATGACACATTTTTTTAAAAAAAAATTCAGGCTAACAATGATCTTTTGGATAAAATTTGACAGGGTTTTTGAATTTTTCAAATACCAGGATTTTTTGAAAATCGGGTATATTTTCTCTCTCTTATTTTCTCCCTTCTAGTTTTCCCTCAAATTTTATATTCTTATTTTTAGTTTAGTTTTTTCGATAATGTCAACATGAACAAGCCGAATCAAACATAATGCACAAGTAGCACATAAGATGTATCAGGATGGTCATGCCATTCTCGGGTGCACCTGTCTTAGACGGACCCAAACCTTGTGTTGAGTCCCCAAAGTCAAATGAACATACAAATAAACATTCCAACTAGGGATTCGGCAAGAGGCTAAGTTATTCTAGGTTTAAATCCTAAGGGGAGTGTTTTAGACTTGGCTTACCCAAGTGGATAGCTCGAGTCGAGGTGGAGGCAACGTACCGGGAGCACGAAAGTCTACCCGACCTAGTTACTTACCCAACCTCATTCTAATTGGTATGACTTCTAACATAAAAGTGGGCCACGCGCATGTGCACTATAAATTCAGAAGATTCCACAGGGAGGCATAAGAAAACAATATAATACAGTTCAAATAATATCAAAGCGTTAAATAAGTGGCAATTAACACATTAGGCCCAAAAAACAGTAATAACATCAAACCAATGAAGCCGAGTATAGATCACATTACAAGATCGAATTCTGAACCCTGAATCAGAAGTTCTGGGTTCTTGTCCCCAGCAAAGTCGCCAGAGCTGTCACACCTCCTTTTTTCCAAGGGGATAGGGAGTTTTTCTAATTAAAATGACATAATCGAAATGGGGTTATTTATTTAATTTCAGAGTCGCCACTTGGAATATTTATGGTGTCCCTAGTCACCGGTTTATTTTAAATCCCAAGTCGAGGTAGTTTGAATCTATTTTAAAAGTCCGCAAAAACCAAAAAATCGAGTAAGGAATTCTGTTAACCCGGGAGAAAGTGTTAGGTATTCCCGGATTTTGTGGTTTTAGCACGGTCGTTTTGATCATGCCTGGCCTAATTAAATGGTTTAATTACGTGTTTTAAAACAAATGTGCGTTTTACCTTTTACCGCTTTTAAATTACTTGATTATCACATTATGGGATTATGTTGAAACGAGTTACGTGTATGTTTACTCGTTTTGTTTGGCATGTCAAGAATTATATCACGCGTACGTGTACACAATTCACATCACATTATTATTATTTTTAGATTGTTTGTTCAAAGTCGCGCAAATGTGTAGTTCGGTTTTAATTTTGGAAATCATAATTATGTCACACAAACATATACATAATTACGATGATCGATTTAATTAAGTGCGGCTAAGGCATACTAATCGTATTTATGAATTGTTTATTTTTTAAATTAGTTTAAAGTTTTCTGTGAAGGCCTTGCATTACTATCTCAATTCTCAAGTATGATAACTAAAAGTAAAAAAAGTATCTTGATATTATACCTACAGTTTTTGAATTTATAGAAAAGAAAAATATTGCCTTCTTTAGCTTTTCCTCAAGCATGAATAACGGCCTCTTTCCGTAAAGATCCTCCAGCAAAACAACGAATCACTAGATAACAATAAGCATTTTTTTATCTCAATTATTTATTAAAATCCTTATGAATTATTGATGATCTTATTTATTACTGAAAACATGGTGAAGTCTAGGGAAAACTATTAAATTTTATACCTGGTACTAAGAAAACTAATAGCAGCTCTCACTGTTAACTTGATCCATTTCAAGCAAGATTAGGCAAAGATAAGAAAAGTAAAGATGAACCTGTTAAACGATGTCTCTTTAATAGCAGAAATTATGAAGAATCAATTATAAATTCCGACTCTAGAACTCGGCCTAAAAATGGCAGCAACTAATTCAACACCGAAATCGCGGACGGGAATCACGAACGACAACCTTTTTTAAGATTTCACAATAAATCTACAATCTACTAAATTCCAAAGCTAGCAATCCTAATTCTTTTAGAACCTCAAACTCGGAACCGCGAACGAAATCTCGATATCTGTCTTCAAACTAAAATAACATAAACTCCAGTTTTCCAAATGAATCTTGACTATAGAAGAACAATGATTTTTTTTAGTTCTGATGTTTTTTTTCGATCCCTATGCCTCTCTCTTTGTTTCCTCTAAATAGGAGTAAAGTTGATGCCTCTCCTTTTTCATGAAAGGAGATTATGCATTTACTTATATGGATGCTGGTGAGATCGTGTGCATGTAATCTTGTGTGTGGGGTGAGAGACGTGAAAGTTAGGAAGTGTGTGGGTGAGGGACGTGAGGCCGGTGGGAAGTTTTGGGAGGTTACAGATTAATTTTATTATATAGAACTTAATCTTTTGGTTTATTTCATTTTTCTTCTTTTTTTTATTTTTATTTTTTTTTCTTTGAAAAGATAAAATAAAATATAAAGATAAGAAAATTTACTAATTAATTTTTAGACTAAGAAAGATATAGGCAAACTAAATATTTACTCTTTATTTAAATGATGCCAAAAATATACTAAAGCTAACTTATTATATTTCTGATTTAAAGAAACCAAACATATTTTGTAGATTTTTTTTTTCTCTTTACAAATAAAAATAAATTTACTATACGTATGTGGATATTTTTTTGTAATTTTTAACCAATAAAATCTATTTAGAGTAAGAAAAAAGTTTAAAACATCAAGATTAGACCTAAAGAAATATTAACACTAAAATAGTATAGAATTTGTGTGTGGTCAAAAATTAGTTGTTCACAGCATGCCCCTCTTTGCTTGGAAACATGAAGAGTTTTCAGGCAAAGAAAAATGAACAAGGTGACTGATTTTTGACCTCACTATTATTCAAAGAAAAAAAAGATAAAAGAAAAAAATGCAATCGAGCTTTGGTTTTAGGCAGCCTACATATCTCGGGTTATAAGGGAATCAGGTCACCGCGTAGTTCAAGTGAAAAATAACTGATAGAGTATGCTTAGATGGAGAGTCGAGCAAAGTTCTGTCGAGGTTCCAATCCGTGATTCCTACTATTATATCAAAATAAAAAGAAAATTGCATACTCTTGAAATCTAAGAGTTATAAAATTCCTTCTAAATGCCATCTGAAGTCTTGTCTTCATTCTTGAGTTGTTTCTCCCATTGACTTTAGACTGAAACTTGATGCTCTCGATGCGACAGACTATGAAATATTCTCACAGGCTTGTTTCTTGATCCGATGATGAGAAGATGGATATTGAGACCCTATGTCTCCGCATGCATTATGTCAAAGCTGGTTGCGACTGGTATTGAGATCAAATGTTCCACTTTCTTTGGCAAGAGCTGGAATCTTAAGTTTTACACATCCAATTTGTGCTTTGCAGAAAAACCTACAAGTCATCACAAACAAACAAAACGAACAAAAAATTTCTGCACCAGTTTGCACTAGGAAATTTTTGTGAGTTGTTAAAACACAATACACTATCTTTGCTATTGCAGAATGAAGAATTGAAAAAGACATGGGTTTCTTCTTCTTTTTTGAATAATAGGGGATGTCGTACACTATGTTACAGGAAGGAAGGAAACCACGATATATAGTACCATGTGTTGGCAATAAGATATGGCTCGTGGCATCCTGAGTTGCTACTGGGAAATGTCATGCCCTATGTTGGAAAAAATAATGCAGCCAAGGGATGTAGCACCCTGTGTTAGCAATAAGATGAGGCTCGTGGCACTCTGAGATGCTAGTAAGGAATGTCGTGCCCTATGTTGGCAAAAAGTAATGCATCCAGGGGATGAGTACCCTGTGTTAGCAATAAGATGAGGCTCGTGGCACTCTAATATGCTGCTAGGGAAACTGTAACCAATTTTGCGGATTTTTCTTTGCTTTGCTTTTACAAAATTTGACAGAAAGGGACTAAAAAAAGTAACCTAAAAGAAAACAAGAATATGAAGTAATATATATTACAACTTAATCAAGAAGTATCCCTTTCAGAGGAAAAAATAAGAAAGGATTTATCTGGAGGTATATGCTGACTTCAATGGACATGACTTGCACTTTGGAATAGATGCCCGATCCGTAAGCTATCTAATTCTTGAAATCTGTTGTATGCTTCCCTTTGAAACTGAGTTCTTTGTCTTAACCATGCTTTTGCTGGGAATTATGAAGACCTAAATCGAACAATGATGCCCTTTGTGGGTTTTCACCAACTGACCTCTCTCATTTGTATTTCTCTCAACTCACAATTGCCTTATAGTGCATGTGAGAGTTTTCACTAATAAGACTCTTCATTTTATTTTTCTCTCTTTGCAATGGCTGAGGCATCACCATAGTATACCGACTTAGCATCCTCGAAAGCTGATCAGAAGGTCTTAACAGGGAAAGGTAAAAAGAACTATACTGAATTACAACTTTTGGAACTATTTTGATGGACCAACCATCGAAAATAAAATTAAATCATGCCCCAGTTTCTTTGAATACTGGGGAAATGTTGATTTTTGTTTTGGTGTGACCGAACCCCAGAATGAGGCTGCCTACGTATCCTTTCAGAATCAGGTAGGACGTAGTTCAACTAACATGAACTTGCTTTGATGATTTTTTTTTTTTGAATTTTGTTTATTATAAGATTTTATTTTATTTTTTTTGAATTTTTTTTTATTATATGATTTTTTTTTCATTTTCTTTTATTAAGTACATTGGTTCTAAAAGAAGGGAAAAGAAAGAAATATAAACAAGTCTTCAAAGGGCTAACTAGGGTTGACCAATGTTTGGGTAGCGAGAATGATAACCTTTTGTCATCCCAACATGTGAATGCTAAGTATTAAAATTCCTCAACAGAGGCATGTCAGACAAAGTATCTCTTGACCGCTTCTGCGTTGACGGATATATCAGTCACCTTTCCTTCAATATTTTCCAAGTGAAGAGCTCTTTTTGACAATACTTTCTTGATGAGGTAAGGACATTGCCAATTCGGGGTAAATTTTCCTTTTGCTTCTTCCTGGTACGAAAAGACACGTTTCAAAACAAGTTGTGCTACCTCGAATCGTCTTGGGCGCACTTTCTTATTGTAAGCACGTGCCATTCTTTGTTGGTATGACTGACCAAAACAAACTGTCGCCAAACACTTTTCATCAATTAAACTCAATTGTTCCTATCCGGACTTGACCCAGTCAGTGTCCTCGATCCCTGCTTCAATAATGATTGGGAGAGAGGGAATCTCAACTTCAGCAGGTATGACCGTCTAAGTGTCATAAACCAATATGTAGGGTGTTGCGCCAACTGATGTACGGACAATTATCGGGTATCCCAAAAGAGCAAAAGGCAGTTTCTCATGCCATCTTCTAGACCTTTGGACCATCTTCCTATAAATCTTCTTAATGTTCTTATTTGTAGCTTCAACAACTCCATTAGCTTTGGGCCGGTAACGAGTAGAATTGTGATGCTCAATTTTAAATTGTTCACATACCTCCTTCATCAGATGACTATTCAAATTAGCAGCATTATCTGTGATAATGATTGTTGGAATACCGAAACGACAAATAATGTTGGAGTGTACAAAGTCTACTACTGCTTTCTTGGTAACTGCTTTCATTGTAATAACTTCCACCCATTTGGTGAAGTACTCAATTGCAACTAAGATGAATCTATGCCCATTAGAAGCTTTTGGTCCATTCCGCAAGCAACAAAAGGCCAAGGAGTCGACATAGGATACAACTCTAAAGGAGGTGAGTGAATCAAGTCATTGTGAATCTGATACTGGTGGCACTTGCGAACAAAACGAAGGCAATCTCGCTCCATAGTAAGCCAGTAATATCCTGCCCGAAAGATTTTCTTTTCTAGAACATACCCATTCATGTGCGGACCACATACTCCCGAATGAACTTCATTCATGATTATTTCAGTTTCTTTGGCATCCACACATCTCAACACATTCAAATCCAGAGTCCTTTTGTATAGGATTTCTCCATTTAAAAAGAAAATATTACAGAGTCACCTAATAGTTCTCTTTTGATCCCTATTAGCATGTTCCAGATAATCTCTTGTTTTTAGATATTGTTTAATATCACGGTACCATGGTTCACCATCTGGTTCTGCTTCAATTGTGTTGCAATAACCATATTGATCCTGAATTTGAATTTCTAATGGGTCAATGTGAGTATTACCCGGATATGGAAGCATTGAGGCCAAGGTGGCCAAGGCATCAGCTAATTCGTTGTGAAACCTGGAAATGTACCTGAACTCGATGGGCCTAAACCTTTTGCTAAGATATTCCATACATTGCCTATAAGGAATGAGCTTGATGTCTCGAGTCTCCCAATCACTTGAGCCTGCCGAATAAACAAATTTGAATCTCCCATCACAAAAAGTTCATGCACATTTAGGTTTATTGCCATGTTTAGACCCATGATGCAAGCTTCATATTCTGTCATGTTATTTGTACAGAAGAAACAAAGTCGCGTCGTGGCAGGGTAATGTTGCCCAGTAGGTGATACAAGAATTTCCCCAATCCTTACGCCTTTGATGTTGACAGACCCATCAAAGTTAAGTTCCCAAATTTGACTGTCATATTGGACTACTTTTTTCAACTAAATTAACATCTTCATTTGGGAGGTATGTGTTCAAAGATTCATACTCATCATCAATTGGGTTTTCTTCCAAATGATCAGCCAAAGCATGTGCCTTCATGGCAGTACGAGTGACATAAACAATATCAAACTCTGTGAGCAAGATTTTCCACTTTGCCAATCTTCCAGCTGGCATCGGCTTATGAAAGATATACTTTAGGGGATCCATTCGGGATATGAGGTAAGTTGTATAGGCCAAAAGATAATGCCAAAGCTTGTGCGCGACCCAGGTTAAGGCACAACATGTCCTTTCCAAAAGAGTGTATTTGGCCTCATAAGTAGTAAACCTTTTGCTCAAATAATAAATTGTTTGTCCCTTTTTGCATGTGGCATCATGTTGACCCAAAACACAACCAAAGGAACTATCCATTACTAAAAGAGATAAAAACAAAGGCCTACCAGGTTCCAGCGGGACCAAAACAGGGGGATTTGAAAAATATTCTTTGATCTTATCAAAAGCTTCGTGGCACTCATATGTCCACTTTATAGCAGCATTCTTTTTTAACATCTTGAAAATGGGCTCACATGTGGTTGTAAGCTGTGGGATGAACCTGCTAATGTAATTCAACCTCCCGAGTAAACTCATGACTTCTGTTTTGTTCTTTGGGGGAGGCAGCTCTTGAATGGTCTTTATCTTGGATGGATCTAACTCAATGCCTCTTCGACTAACTATAAAACCCAAAACCTTCCCAGAAGGAACTGCAAATGCACATTTGGCTGGATTGAGTTTGAGATTGTACCTTTGTAGCCTTCCAAAGAACTTTTTCAAGTCTTGAACATGGTCAGCTTGTGTTCTGGACTTAATGATAACATCATCAACGTACACTTCAATATCTTTGTGCATCATGTCATGGAATATGGTAGTCATGGCTCTCATCTAAGTTTCCCCTGCATTTTTCAAACCGAATGGCATGACCCTATAACAATAAGTTCCACATGGAGTTGTGAAGGTGGTCTTTTCTGCATCTTTTTCATCCATCAGAATTTAGTGATATCCGGCATAATAATCCACAAAAGACTGGATCTCATGTTTAGCACAATTGTCAACAAGGATATGAATGTTGGGTAAGGGAAAGTTGTCCTTTGGACTTGCTTTGTTTAAATCCCTATAGTCAACACAAACCCTAATTTTCCCATCCTTTTTTGGCACTGGCACAACATTTTCTAACCATGTAGTGTATCTGACGACCCTGATCACATTTTCACTTAGTTTATTCATGGTTTCTTCTTTAATCTTATCACTCATGTATGTCTTGAACTTCCTTTATTTTTGCTGGATTAGTGGAAAATTAGGATATGTGGGAAGCTTATGAACCACTAAATCGGCACTAAAACCCGGTATGTCATCATACAACCAAGCAAATACATCTTTTCACTCGAAAAAAACTTTAATTATGGCATCTCTAGTCTTTTGTTCAGTATGAATGCTTATTTTTGTTTCTCTGGTTTCCTTAGTGACTGCCCAGGTTAATTGCCTCAGTTTCATTTAAGTTAGGCTTAGGCTTATTCTCAAATTGATCTAATTCCCGTTTTATTTCCTTAAGAGCCGCATCTTCATCATACTCAACTTCTTGATACTCAAGATTCTTTTAAGTTGAAAAATGATATTGAAACATTGATCAAGAGCAGAGCCATTCAGTGCACTCCGGCTCCGCCCAATGTGAATCGCAATCTGCTGCTAAATCACCGAAACCAAAGGGGTCAACATGATTACATTGGACGAATAATATGATTTGACATGAACTATTGTCACAATAGGAAATGCAGAGGCCGCAGGATCTCACCTCAAAGGGGTCCAATGTTTACCGTACAAGTGAGACCTATGGTGACAGTTCAAACTTATCAGCAATAACATGTCATTGCTACAGGGGAGGAGGAGAGTTGGGAATACAAATCTATCCCATTGACATACTATCAAAAAGGTAAGGCCAAGATGATAGACTTTGTAGCCTACAGTATGACTAGGTATGGGAGACGCTATGCTCCTGAAGATGCAAGTCGAGGGAATACGGGAAGAGAGCAGATTCAAATAAGGAACATAACATACCCAGAAACAGCCAAATTTTAGAAGAGAATGTCAACCAAAAATTACTCTGTTAGAAAGAGCAACTAAATAAAACTCCAGCACAAATATCAATCATGGACTTGGTGATGAGTTCCGACAATCATAAGGATGCCCTGATGAAAGTACTAAGTGGGGTAAGTGTACCAAGCAACACTGCCAGTGAGGCACTGGTCGGAACAGTTGGGAAAATGGTCGAAGCAAATATGATTACTTTCAAAAGATACGAACTTCCTATCGCAAATGTAAGTGACAACAAAGCTCTTCATATCACTGTCAAGTGTGGTGACAAAGTGGTGTCCCGAGTGCTGGTGGATGGAAGGTCAGGAGTCAACATATGCTCGCTTCCTACTCTACGGGAGTTGGGAATCCATTTGAGGGAAGTAAAGGAAAGCCACTTGTGGGTAAGGGCTTTTTATGGTTCACATAAGGATGTTATAGAGGAAATTTATTTGGCTTTGCAGATCGGGCCGGTTGAGTTTCCCATAATGTTTCAAGTAATGGATATTTCTTCTTCATACAACTTGCTGCTAGAAAGGCCCAGGATACACATGGCAGGGGTCTTCCCATTGACTCTACACCAATGCATGAAAATTGAGTGGGGATGTCAGGAGATCGTGGTCCACGGCGAATGGGGCCAATCAGCTTATTTAGAGCATGTTGTCGTTCATTGAAGGGCTAGATGGAGTTGCTTTCCATGCAGTGGAAATCATGCAGACCGCCGAAAAAGAACAGACAAAATAAAGCTTGGGCATTCAGTTTCCATATAGATCCAAGATTGCTATGAAGGTGATAATGAAATATGGATATAGACCAGGAACATGGTTAGGAGCCAGATCAGATGGGATAATAGACCCAATTGAACAAAATGGGCAGAAATGAAGGGTCGGCATAGGATGTCAGCCTCCAGTGGTAAAAGCTCATATCGCTAGCTCCGGGAAAGAGATTTTTGTGATAGAGCAGGTTTCGGGTGCAGGACAGAGTTCAGCACCAGAAGATGATATCATCAAGGGAATGGGAAGGATATTCAAGAATATGATTGAACAATGTTGTTAAGAGACTAACATCAAGACATCGACCATCAGGGATGCCAAACCAAGGGAAAAGTTGTGCTATTAGACTGCCAGTCAATCTTTGGTTCGCCGAGAGTCTTGGTAGTGTGGAACTGTAAAAGATTTCTTTTTGAAAAATGCATGGTCTACTGAGCCATGCACCGTGCCTGTACTTTTTTGTCATTTGCCTCTTTTGAACGCTTAGACGTTCCTCTTTTGATGAAATAAAAAGAATCGCTTTTTTTAAATATTGCAACTTTATTTACCGCTTTATTTACACTTAGTTTTTTCTTTTCAGTAATAAAAATGATAAAAACTTGTGTTCTACCATTGTGACATGTAACAAAACTTTCGAGCGAAACGCCCTAGATTACGAGGAGTACGACGAGAGTATGATGCCAGACAATCTCCCATAGAAGATCGAATAGCTGAAGAGTCAGAAAAAGCCCAACCTCAAAGAAATGGAAGTGGTTAAACTTGGAAGTGAAGAAGACGTGAAAGAAACCAGAATCAGCATTTATCTAGAAGCCGAGCAGAAGGAAAAACTGGTTGAGCTCATCAAAAACTACATCGATGTGTTTGCATGGTCATATGATGACATGCCAGAATTAAGTACTTACATTTTCTCGTACCGACTGACCACCGATCCTACCAGACCGTCACTCAAGTAGAAACCTACAAAATCCAAACCTGATTTAAGTTTGAGGATAGAAGAGGAAGTGACGATGCAGATAGAGACGAATGTGGTAAAGGTCACCAATTATCCCATTTGGTTGGAAAATATCATCCCAATACACAAGAAAGACGGAAATATCAGGATATGCATAGATTACCGAGATCACAACAAAGCTAGTCCAAAGGACGACTTCCCTCTACCAAATATCCACATCCTCATCAACAATTGCGTGAAGCATGAGTTGATGTTGTTCCTGGATTGTTTTGTCGGATACCATAAGATCTTGATACACAAAGAAGACGTAGAAAAGACAAACTTCACCACACCTTGGGGAGTCTACTTCTATAGGGTCAAGTTGTTCGCTCTCAAGAACGTCGGTGCCACCTACATGAGGGCCATGGCGACCCTTTTTCACGACATGATTCATAAGGAGATCGAAGTATGTGTGGATGACATCATCATCAAGTCGCGGAAGAGTTTAAAGAAGTTGGACGATTTCAGGAAATTTTTTGAGCGCCTGCTGTCGCGCCCCTTTTTCTCGCGAAATCGGGATTCGACATGTAACAACACTTTTAAAGGAATGGTATTAAAAGAGAGGGTCGCCACCTAATGGATTAAGATACATTAGGGAACCTATTTGCAAATGACTCGGGATTACTAGTGTGCGTCACCAAAGATCGTGTAAGGGCTCAAATTACGTTGAGGAGAAGGTGTTAGGCACTCATCGAGGTCCACAATGGTGGGTCTCGGACGAACTCAAATTATATGAATTATTTTAAGAGAAAAAAAGACACTTGGACAAATAAAAGAATTACTTTAAACAGAAATGGGGGTCCTATGTTTTTTATCCTAAAGGATCACCCCGTGCAAAATAAATAATACTTCGTAACTCCCTCAAGACGGGGTGTTACTCATATTATTCAGCGGGCACAGACTATCATCTCCTGCTACCCGATTACTATCTTTAAGTTATTTACCTAAAGTGCTCTAGTCAATTCTAAGTCGTACCCTATGCGTGCACTACCTGTCCCAGGCCTATGGTCCAGGAGGAATTTGGATCTCTATTTTAGGGTGGTTCTAGACCTTAACTTAGGCTGCTAAAAAAAAGAAATGACTAAGCGACATACAAAAATAGTTTAGGACTTTCAAATAGAAGCAAGTATGGGCTCAAGTTAGCCTCCGCATTTAGACATCAAATGCCAAACGGGTTAACATTTTGACAAATTTTAATTAATTAAATAGTAGAATCCTATAGGCAAGATCTCTATGTGGTATTAAATGAATGAGTAGACAGTCATGCACAAAGCCAGTTTCTTAGTGCGACTGCCAAAACCTACATAAGTTTGCCTACTGTTTTTTAGCATAATGAGATTAAGCTTACTAGCATGATATCTATGCATTTTATGCGATAATAAATAATGGCAATCACATAAACGTATCCAGAATTACTTGTTTTAATCATATAGGAATGCTTTCTACAAATTGTGAACGGGACAACATGTAAACAAGATTTTTTTGCACACATATTGGATCACACCATTCCTACAAGCATGGTCTCTAACAAGAAAAAAATAGAACATCATTGAACCAAGCATTGAACCTATGGGCATGGTTGCTAGCATGTGATGACTGAACATAATAAGGTACCTATAGGCATGATTTCTAACATACAACATTTAACAACACAATATCGAACCTATAGGTAGGATTTTTACCGAACTTTATTGCAAATAAGAACCCCTTCCCAATTTCACTAACACCCCAGAATTGTTATTACAAATAATTACTACATACCAGAATTGAAAGTAGTAAATTACAGAATAGATATAGTTATAGGGAGCCTATAGCAGGCCCAAATACACCTGGACAGGCCAGGCCTTCAAATCACAACAGCTCCAAAATCTCATGCTCATAAATACAAAATAACCAGCTGTTGAGAGATTCACCCATTTGACATATATCAAGGCTGAGCATACAGAAACCAGGACCCTAATGTGTCAGAGTTCCCAAGGGCTTCAAGAAGCCAGGGCAGTTCTTACACTAGTAAGACTAGAGACCAGGTCCTAGTGTGTCAGAGTTCACAAGGGTCTCACATGAACCCTGAGCAGTGTTCACATTAGGGAGGTCAAAGAATGAAACCTAAGCAGCCTTAGCTTTCTGTCGTCTAAGAATAAAAAGTCAAAAGGACCAGCGGAGTATAATGGGATTAGGGAATCCATTGAAGGACAGAATCACATATACAAACAACAGACATGCTTGAACTTAGTCAGACTTAGTCAACTTTCATGAAATAAACTCAATCACATGCTAACAAGGCAAGTCATTAGACATATTTATAGTGATATCAGAGGATCCAGATTAGGCTAAGTGCAGAAACTAGTGTCATAGGAAGAAACCAATTAGCAATAGATCATGACAGGCTAAAAACTAATTAGGGAAGTTATTAGAGGTGTCAAAATATGATGAAAACAAGATCAAACAGGTCACATTATAGTAGATTCAACAAACAGACTTGTAATTCTATTAATGCATACATCTATACATACTTAACTATTCTATAGCAGGAAATACGAGAACATGTTCAAATAACAAACTTAAACTTCAAAAGATTACTATTAGTGACATATGGGTTCAGCAGGATCGCATTAACAGACTCAAAGTAGATTTAAGCATGTCTCAAACTACAAAATGTAATAGCATAATATAGTCTAATTGAAGTAACACATTGACAAAAACCAGAATAAAACGGCAAAGGTCTAATAACTCATCTAATAACTCACCAGTTAAGATGAAGCAAGGAAGAAGGAAATCCAATGATATTGTGAATATCACCAAACAAAGCATAAACTTAGCAATATCTGGCCTTGCCTTTCAGGCGGTAAGGAATTAGAATATTGAACAAGTTCTTATTCAAGAATGAAAAGTAAAAAGCCTTAGTTTTTGTAGTGTTCTTAAGGATTTTTTCGAACTTCCAACTTACTAAAAGGGGAGTGGGGAGGGGTTTAAATAGTGTAAGAACTGAACACACAAACATGGAAATAATTAATTCAAACACTAAAAAGGCAAGCACTTAAACTAGTAAGGAAGAAAAATTTGAAACCCTAATTTTAGGTAAAAATACACAAAATCGACAGAAAATAAAGGCAAAGAATCCCATATTGCATAAATTGAACATAGACATGAAATTATTCAAAAGAGAACACAGAATCGAACCAGATTTGGTTCGATCAAAAAGGATCTGAAACCCTAATTTAGGCCAAGTAAAAGAAATCGACAGAAATAGGAAGACTCTCACATAATAAGGCGAATATAGACAACATAGTACTCAAAATCAAAGCTTGAACCAGTTTTGGTTCGTATCAAAAGAGAATTTGTAAACCCTAACCTTAGGGTTAAGTACGAATCAGCAAGATACGAACAAATCGGGATCACACGGCGCAAAATGACGTTTGTGGACTTAATGTCATCCAGATTCAAGAGATGAAGATCGAGTAGGACAGAATCAAAATGGGGTACTTTCCATGTTTAGGCAAGTACTAAGTAATATCGTAAAGAATCAACAAATGAAGGAAATATGTCGAAATGGTAAGTAAATGGGAAGAAAATCCCATTAGGAACGGGATTGGGGGAGGATTTTGGAGAGGTGGCGGTCTATGGTTCTTCAGAGGAGGAGAGTATAGAGGCGGCGTATTAGGGGAAATGGGGTTAGGGTTTGGGATATGGGGATATAAGGAAAGTGGGTGGATGATGATCAACGGCTGGGATTTGAGAGGGGCTAGGTCAGGTTTAATTGAATGGGTAAGGGTACTGAGCAGGGTATTGGGCCTGGGGTAGTTTGGTAGTTTAGGTCCGAAATTAATTGTAGAATTAGGGCCAGATTTTAAATATCTAATTTTAATAAGTAAATAATTTATAAAAATAATAGAAAAATAAAAAAATATTGTTTGTGCATGCAAGTGATTAAAAGCGATATTTGACATTATAAAAATATAAAAATTTATTTTACGTATAAATAATGTAATTACATGTGCATATGGGCTATTATTGAAAAATGTGCAATTTAGCCTTGAAAAATGCAAACGTAATTATAAGAAATGCACAAAACATATTTAAAACCTAATATGGGTGTAAATGATAATTTTAGATGATAATGTCATCATAAAAATAATTTTTAAGGTAATTAATAGATATTTATATAATAAAATGCGAAATAAATTAATTTAAAGCCTTTGAAAATTATGAAAAATACTTGTATATTCTTGTATATCAAATGATTATGCATATGACCTATTTTTAAAGTATATATATGTGTGAGAAATATGAAGGAAAAATTGAGTATCAACAGCTGCCCATCTTTTCACGGGAAGGATGAAAGAGTTGTCGGGTAAAGAAATGATGACCGATTTTGACCGAATGGGGTGTTTTTAAAAATATAGGCCGCACCCTGGTCTCTGAGTTTCCTACATATCCCTGGTTTTACAGGAATCATGTCATGTGTAGTTCTGGATCTAACGGTGGACTAAACCGATGGAATTATTGTAAGAACGGACAAAATATTCTGGATAGGGCCAATCGGGATTGGGAATAGATGTATCTGAGAGTGGCTACAGATATTTGAACGGTTATCATATGGGCATGGGTAACGGACGGTGCTCGGTTACATTTGAAATAATTGAAGGATATAAACGTTAAATGGAAACTACAGCAAAGATGTAACGACCCGACCGGTCGTTTTGAGCCCTAGTGTGTCGTTCAGCGGTTTGAGGCCATGAGCAGCTTCATTTCAGGTGATATGGCTTGCGGGTGTGATCAGAATGAAATTTTGAGAAGTTTAGAATCAATTTGGGAAGAAAACTCTCATTTCAGAAGCCTTAAGTTGGAAGAATCGACTAAGATTGGAGTTTTAAGTAAACGACCTCAGAATCAGGATTTGAAGGTTCCAACAGGTTTGTATGATGATTTCATACTTGGGCGTATGTTCGGATCGGTTTTTCAACGAGAGCGTTTCGGCGCATATTGTAGAAGCCAGCATTTTAGAAAAAAATTCATAAGTCTGGGTTGAAGTGCATTTCAGTGATATTGATATCCGTTTGGGATTCCGATTCTAGGAATAGCTCTGTATGCTGATTCTGAAGTTGGGAGCACGATCGGAAGTGAATTCGGAGGTCCGTAGGTTATTTTGAAGTCATTTGGCTAAAGATAGAAATTTGAAGGTTTTTGAGAAATATGACCGGAAGTGGAAATTTTGATATCGAGGTCAGACTCTAATTCTGAAAGTCGGAATAGGTCCTTAATGTTGAATATGACTTGTGTACAAAATTTGGGATCAATCGAATGTGATTTGATAGGTTTCGGCATCGGATGTAGAAGTTTGAAATTTCAAAGTTCATAAAGATTGAATTGAGTTTCGATCCATTGTTTTGATAGTATTTGATGTGATTTGAGGCCTCGAGCAGGTCCACATTATATTTTGGAACATGTTGGTGTTATTAGACGGGGTCCCGGGGGCCTCGGGTGGATTCCGGGTGGTTAACAGATCAAATTTGAAGTTGAAGAGGAGTTGGAGCTGCTAGTGTCTGGTGCGACCGCACCTGCGAGGCTTTGGCCGCAGGTGCGGCTTTGGCGCCGCAGGTGCAAGATTTTGTTGGCTTTGCTGGGAGCGCAGGTGCGATGCAATTTCCGCACATGCGAAGGCGCAGATGCAGACAATGGGGCGCAGGTGTGGATCCGGCTGGAGGAGAAGGAAGCCGCAGGTGCAGGCTCTTGGGCGCACCTGCGGGAGGGCAGGTGCGAGATGTGGACCGCAGGTGCGGATATCGTCCTGGGCAGTGTATGTTTTATAATCGAGCACTTGGCTCATTTTCTCCCATTTTCTTTTGGTATGGGCGATTTTGGAGAGCTCAAGGAGGGATTTTTCATCAAGCAACTCTAGGTAAGTGGTTTCTTCCCATTTATTAGTACATGATTATATGTAGATTTAGATATGGAAATTAGTATAAATTAGGGATTTTTTTGGGAAGACCTAGAATTTGGAATTTTGGACTTTTACCATGAATTTAAGCATGAAAATTAGAGTAAATTGTATATTTGAGTTAGTAAAGCTATGGGTGGAATTTATCTTCGAGAAATTTCGAAATCCGGGTACGTGGGCCCGAGGGAACTTTGGTCAACTTTTCTATCTGAGTTGGGAACTTATATAATTTGAATTTTTACAAGTATTAGAGTGAATTTTTATTGGTTTGCCCGCTATTTGAATCGTTTTGGGGCGTTGTGCATCAATTGAAGTCGTCGGAAGGGCTTGGAAGCCGGTTATGGAATTTCGGAGCGAGGTAAGTCTCCTTTCTAACCTTGTGAGGGGGAATTGTCCCCATAGGTGAACTAATTAAATATGTGCTATTATTTGTGGGGGGACCTATGTACGCACGAAGTGATGAGAGTCCATACGTAACTACTAGTTATGCCTATGTCCGGGTAGTTTAAGGCTTACATCATGCTTTGTTGTTATTATACTTTATTTGTGTTATTGTTTGCATTGTGAAGAAGCTGTATTGAGCATACTTATTAAATAGTTTTGAAAGGAATCAAAAAATATTATAAAAAAAAATGGGAATCTTGAAAGCATTCACTGAAAGTTCATGTTTTGAAAAGAAATGGAAGAATACTTTTATAAGTCGAGAAAACTATGTGTAGCCGCGTCGCATGTATGATTCGCGAGAGGGGTAAGTCCTCCTACCACACTCTTATGGGATCGGGCCGTCCACTTCGGCAGGATTTATGTACCACACTCTTATGGGATCGGGTCGTTCGCCTGGCAGGATTTATGTACCACACTCTTATGATTTCAGGCCTTTCGCCTCGGCAGAATTTATGTACCACACTCTCATGGGAGCGGGTCGTACGCCACGACAGGTGAATAGATGCATCTATGGTTCGCGTCGTTCGACCCTTCGACAGTGCATAGTTTACTTTTATGTTGGATCGGCCCGTACGCCTCGGCATTTCCTATATCTAAACTATCCTCAGGAATCGTGCAAAATATTTGGCAAAAAGCCAGTTCATCCGAGGGTTTTTTTTCCCCTGATTTGGATTATGACAACCTCTTTTATGAAATCCTCTATATTTGTTTATATGCTTGGGTTATGGAGGGAACTTTCTAGTAGAGAGTTGAGTAAATCGTAAAGAGGGAAATTGTACCACGAAATCTATACTTGTATGTCTTATGTAATTACATTGCTTTATATTAATTCATTTCTTTAGTGCACGCGATATTGTTGGACCTCTAGTAAGTGTCAAAGTCGACCTCTCGTCACTACTTCTTCAAGGTTAGGCGGGATACTTACTGAGTACACATTTTTTTCGTACTCATACTACACTTGCTGTGCATTTTATTGCATAAGTACATTCATAGCTAGTGGCCCTGCTTGGCGCAGTGATGTGGTTGACCTGGAGACTTAGACGAGCTGCATTATCCCGAGATGATCCGCAGCCGGCAGAGTCTCCCTCAGATGTATTGTATTGTATTTTAAATTCCTTGTTCAGTTTGTACTTCGGACAAGTATTGCATTACATGTATACTTCTTTCTTAGAAATTTGCTCATGCACTTGTGAGACCGGGTTCTGGATGAGTTTGGGATGTATTTTATTAAATGGATTGTTAAATCATCGTTATTTGCTTAGCGGATTTTTATTCGATTATTATGTAATAAAATGAAAAGTAATGATTTCAAAATGTGAAAATAGGAACTTAATGCAACTATTTAATGATTTTCGTGCTTGATAGTGGTGTCTGGCGCCATCACGACCTCAATGACATTTGGGTCGTGACAACGTGGTATCAGAGCACTAGGTTCCCTTAGGTATCGCGAGCCATGAGCAAGTCTAGTAGAGTCTTGCGGATCGGTACGGAGACGTCTGTACTTATCTTCGAGAGGCTACAGGGCTGTTAGGAGTACTTCCCTTCTTGATTCCTCATCGTGCGATTTGATTCCTTTGAGGCTTATGCCTACATTTATTCTTACTCAATCTTACGTGTCGCGAAGTGCTTGCTATAAATCGGGAATTGAGGAATTGTAATGGTACCTCGGATGGGGTGCGGGATGTTTCTCCCTGTGAAGTTGATTGGGGCTATTGTCGTTGCTCTGTGGAAGGATATTATGTTGTTCAGCTCAGTAGCTGTGTTTCTGAGAGCTTTGAGGCTATGCTCAGTTCGTTGTGATGCTTATGATTGGTCACTGCACGGTATTGGCATAGTGATGAGAAGCTTGCCCATATGTCGGGGCAGTGAATGACTTGAAAAGGGGGTCTTCTCGGGGCATGATTTCGAGATTTCAGTATTTTAGTTCCGGCGGAGGAAAGGCGATTGGACTATGAATGTTCAAGTTTGGGTGACAAAGTAGTAAGACTTGGTGTTTTCAAGTGAGGTGGAATATTCACCTGTGATGTGATATCGTTGTCTTTGATCGAATAGAATGTGTTAAGTTCGCCGGTGCTATAGTTTCTTTGGTTGCATGGGGTCAGAGTATTGTGAAGAAGTATTGAAGAAGTTGCTGTCAGAGATCGTGGTGTGTGGTGGTTCAGTATTGAATAAGTATTTGTAATGAATGCGGCTCGAGAAAGATGATCTTCGGGAAGGCCTAAGGTTGTGGTGATCTGCTGGTTTAAGTGCTATAGAGAATGATATTGAATTGAGGCAACAACTGGGCAGCATACGATGAAGGAAGATATGTGAGAAGTGCTAGGAAATGGTTCCATATCTAGGAGGCCAGATGTAAGAAGCGGAAGTCGAGCAGTCGCGTAGAGGGGAAGTTTGACCAAAGTGGGAGAGCGGCAGCATAGTGGTGAATTAGAAGATATTATAGCGCATTTAGTAGATGTCCATGAGGAGCGGACGGACTGGTAAAGTTGGTGAATGAGAACAGGCTTAGGATGGGGTATTGATGTTGTAGAGAGTATGTAGTACAATGTCGTTGGAAGGTGTTAGATGTAATTTCCACAGGTGGGTTAACTCTTGTGAGCAGGTTAGCGGTCGTGTGGTTGGAAAGTTTCTGCGAGGAATTCCAGTGGCTATTCGGTAGGAGTCCTTATATGTGAATAATGCTAGAGAAATTTGAGTATTCATGGAGTGCTAACATGAGGATTTAGAAGGATTTGATGGGTTGGTGGAGCTAGATCATGTCAACAATGAAGAAAGAATTTCGGTGGGGTCCAGAGTGGTGCAAGGAGGAGCTTCAGGCTAAGTGGGAGAGTCCTACCACCTGTAATTGGGTTGCAGGATATCTTCTCATGGGGTTGCGGATTATCGACGTATTGGCAACAGTTAAGGGGAAATGAGTAGAATAGTATTGACCATGGGATTTGATGAAGGTGCTCAAGGGTTGGCCTTATTGAATCAGGTTAGGGCTTTGGAAAGATTCAGGATTTATTCTTAGTACAGAGGTAATCTACAAGTGAAGGGATTCAGTCAGGTGCTTTATCAAGATGGGTGTTCAGGTGCCAGGGAAGCCGTAGAGTTGATTATATTCGGGACCAAGACAGCGTGGGTGACTCTCAACAATGGTTCCAATGGATTCAAAGGTTAGAAGGTGTTGTCTAAGGATTTTAAGCCACCGTGTGGTTAAGAATCGAGCTTTTGCAGCAGAATTATGGGAAGGAGAAAATGGTTGGAGTGTTCTACGTTATCTTCGGTGTGTAGAGTAGCATTGGGATTCATAAGAAGGAGAAAATGACTTCGGGTTCATGGAGGGGTTATCGGAATGGGTATACCGGTCAAAGATGTGAATATGCGTGCAAAGAGGGCATGAAACGGTTCATGGGTCTGGAAACGAAATGGTCTCGTGGAATGGAGTCACTCAAGGTGAGTGCGAATTGAATTGAGGTAAGAAAAGGTTTCTATGTGATGAAGTGTTCCCCCTATTAGTGGCTCAGAAGTCATGATGGAATTCTTGCGCTATCTCATATTGGCATGTTAGGTGCGGTAAGCAGTATGTAACAGGAAGTAAGGATCGAGGTTGCGGTTCGGTGTTGACCAAGACGTCATGAGCTCGGATGAGCAAGAAAAAGGGATTTGAATGTTTAGAGTAAGCTGGTGTTATCTTTAGTGGCACCTGAGATCGGTGTTTGGTGAAGGAGGCTTTGCATCCTAGTTATGGGTTCTTGATTTTCTACAGCGTTAATGTGGCCAGTGGTGGAGGTGCAGACTTGCTAACTTGTGTGGGAGATCGTGGGAGCATGACCACGGGATGATCGTATGGGTGTGACATGTAGTCACTTAATGGATTGAAGATTTGGACTGAGTATAAAGGAGTGTAATGATGCTTATTTGAGAATTTATGCCTGGAAGGCGTTCGATTCATTCGGTTGTGGATTGTGGGGTGTTTGTCTCGGCTATGATTGTCACGACCCAAAATCCCTAAGGTCGTGATGGCACCGGACACCATTTTCAGGCAAGCCAATCATTAATTAGTCGAAATAAATTCATGTTTAACATTTATGAAAAATCATTTCCTTTCACTTTATTTCATATTAACTAAATAAAATTAATGAATAGGTAAAACAATGGTTTAAATATTACCCTTTAACAAATATATCCCAACACATCCCAGAATCCGGTGTCACAAGTACATGAGCAATTTCTAAGAATTTATACAATCATCACAAAGCATGTCTGAAATACAAATTGGACTAGGAAATTTAAAATGAAAACAAATACAGAACGAAGGAGACTCTGTCAGCTGCGGATCGCCTCCGGATGATGCAGCTCACCTAAGTCTCTGAATCCTCCACATTGCTATGAAAGTACCTGTGCAATAAAAATGCACAGCAAGTGTAGCATGAGTACAAACACAACATGTACTCAGTAAGTCGCCCGCCTAACCTCAGAGAGGTAGTGACGAGAGGTCGAATTAGACACTCACAGTCATTGGTTCATCAAGATAAGAAATAGTAATGTTGTAGAGAGAAAGATATGGAAGATAGTAATAATAAAACATCAAGCCATTGATAAATATTAAAATGACAAACAAAGCAATTTTTAATGACTCAAGCAATGTTTTCCAAAATGAAATACTAAAAAAATGTTTTTAAAACAAAAATGCTCAAGAAGAATTGTTTTCAAAATAGATGACACTAGCAGCCATGCTACCCCGGGACTCGTCGGGCCCTTGATGGTGTGACTTTCCAATTTCTGAGGACGACTCCTTTCTTCACTGTCTGGATGACGAGGCTTTCTTCCTCCTCCTCCTCAACAATTACACTGCAATCCGTATCTTCATGTTTTAGAAATAAATTTCTCAAACCAACTAGCACTTCATCCTCTTCGGATCCCCATATCATATCAACCTGATGGAAGGATTGGCTCAGATGCGGTATTGGCTGTTCAACGGTGTAGTAAGGACCGCACCATGGTGGCGACCAATTTTGATACTCATGCCAGGTGTACTGATATCCCAATCCAAAGGTCATGACATGACGTTTTACCTGTATTGGTTTGTCAATACCTTGGATATTCTTCCCGAGCCCTTTACCGGGTTCATACCTTGCCCATGCTAGTATGCTCTCTATTTTGCTGCTCCACCACTTGTCTTTCTCAATTTCATTGACGCGCTCGATGCGATGATAAGTCTCTCCACCCATTTTTTTTCTACTTTCCACGACCGGAACAGATTGATTGGTATAAATGGGATTACTCCCAACTCCATGGATGATCACCTCCTGATGGTTCCATTCGAACTTTACAGCCTGGTGCAAAGTGGAAGCCACAGCCCCAGCGGCATGTATCCAAGGTTGTCCCAATAATAAGTTGTATGAGGCGGATATGTCGAGTACTTGGAATTCGACATCAAACCAAGTCGGGCCCATTTGTAAACAAAGATTGTTTTCCCCAATCGTGGCCCTTCGAGATCCGTCGAATGCTTTTATGTTCCTTGTTCCTGCCCTTATTTCATGAAATCCTTTGCCCAATCTCTTCAGAGTCGTCAATGGGCAGATGCTGAGACTGGAACCTCCATCTATCAAAACTCTGGCAATGAATTTATCTTTGCACTGTACTGTGATATGCAGCGCCCTGTTGTGGCTCAATCCTTCTGGTGGAAATTCATCTTCATGGGAAGTGATTTTATGGCTCTCCAGTACTTGTCCTACCATGTTAGCTATTTCTTCGCTTGTGATATTGTTGGTCACGTAAGCTTCGTTCAATACCCTCATCAAGGCATTCCTATGTGCTTCAGAATTCTGCAGTAATGGTAGAATAGATATCTAAGCAGCGGTTTTGTTCAGATGGTCCACTACAGAGTATTCCCTTACTTGCACCTTTCTCCAAAGATCATCCAGGCCAGTTTCAATGATGGGCTTCTTGGAAGCAGCTTTTTATTTGTTCCCCCTAAGTGCTCAGGTGTGTAAACTCTACCACTCCTGGTCATCCCTTGTGCGGCACCAGCTTCTTCCATTTTTGCTTTTCCTTTTCTCCTGGATTCTGCAACATAGTCCCAGGGTACGGCTTTTGAATTAAAGGATGGTGTGGGTGCTACCGTCAAAGTGAAGGGTGTGGTCACTTCTACTTCAAACAGAGCAGGTGCAACTGCAGGTGTTGTTACTTCAACCTCAAACATGGTCGGTGCGGCTACTTCAACTTTGACCAGTGGTTGTATCTGTACCACAATAGGTGTAAGAGTGACCTCAGGCTTCTTGGGGTCATCCCCTTCTCGAATAAGCCCAATTGACCCTTCCGAGTCCCATTCTTCGTCAGTCTCTATCACATTCACCCCCTCACCCATGTAATCTGGGAGGGGATTGTTGCATACGTTAGGTGTAGCCTCCTTTTCTTGTATGACCTTGGTATCAATTAGTGTATGGATCTTGTCTTTCAGAGTGCGACATTCATCAATGGTATGACCCTTCATGCCGGAGTCGTAGGCACATGTTTTATTTTTATTGACCCATTATGAGGAGTTTTCCATGACAACAGCGGGAATAGGAGTGACATAACCAGCAACTTTCAGCCTTTCGTAAAACTGTTCGATAGGTTCAGCAATAGGGGTATATTGTCTGGGCGGCTTGCGGTCAAAATTTGGTCTGGGTTTCTGATAGTTCTGGCGGGTTAGCAGTGAGTGGTAATATGATGCCTGGGTGTTATAAGCATGGTAGGTGGTGTCGGCTCGCGGATATCTGGGAGTTGAAGGCTGATATGTAGGTGGAGGTTTTTGATATGTAAGAGGAGATTTTGGACCTTCGGCCACCATCATGGCCCCTACTTCCTTCTTTTTGGATATACCCCCTAACTGCAAAGCTTTGTTAGTAGCCTATAATGCCTCGAAATTAATTACCATTCCGTTCTTGATTCCTTCTTCAATACTTTCCCCCAATTTGATGATATCGTAGAATTTGTGATTTTCGATAACCATTAACCTTTCGCAGTATTGCGGATCCTGGGCCCGGCCAAAGAACTTGTGTATCTGTTCTTCTTCCAATGTCGGCCTTACTTTCGCAGCTTCCGATCTTCACCGAGTAGCATACTCGCGAGAAGTCTCTGTTGGCTTCTTTTTGAGATTCTGGATAAAAAAGACATCTGGTGCATTCTCCGTATTAAACCTGAACTGATCCATGAAATCTGATTCCATGCTTACCCAGCTAACCCACTTCTTTGGATTTTGACTGAAATACCAAGATAGAGCGTCTCCAATGAGCCTCCTCATGGATAATTTCATGCGAATACTTTCATCCTTTCCAACTCCTACGAGCTTGTCACAGTATGTCTTTAGATGCACCTTTGGGTCACATGTTCCGTCAAACATCTCGAACTTGGGAGGTTTGTAACCCTCTGGCAGTTTTATGTCCGGCTGAATACACAGGTCTTCATAGTTCAAACCCTCAATGCCTTTACCCCCTTCGATGCCTTGGACTCGAATTGTGAGCTTCTTAAGTTCTTATTCCATATTCTTAACGATCAGGTCATCCTCGGCGGATTATGGTGTGTATAAGGTTTGTTGAGTGAGGTGAGGTTGAGTTTCTACATATATGGGGTTGTTTTGATGGATACCAGGGGTTTGGGTGTAGTGGTGATCATTGGTTGAGTTATGCGGACCGGGGGTATGATGTGGTGTATTTTGAGGGGTACGGTAGGTGGTAGTTTGTGGATACTGGGTTGGATTATGTTGATGCTGAGGAGGAGTTAGTACTGACGGAAGATTAGGATTTTGGGGAGGTGTTGCGTATTGATAAGGTGCGGGGGGATTTTGTGGATGTTGGTTTGGTGTGCTTTGAGGGGGTGCTGGGTTTTGGGCGTTCTGTTGGTTGATATCTGGTACGCTTAAGGTGAGGGAGAAGTTTTCCAAGTTGCAGACCTGCTCAAGTCCCCCTTGTAACTCCAATATTTTCTACTCCAACTGTAGAACCAAATAATTCTATGATGGAGTACTGTGACCATCTGAAGTTCAACATTTTCTGCATGCGTAGGGTTGTCTTTCCTGACCTGCTCAAGTTCCCCTTGTAACTCTAATATTTTCTGCTCCAACCATAGAACCAAATCATTTTGTGCCGGAGTACTCTGACCATCTGAAGTTTCAACATTTTCTGCATGCATAGCATTGTCTTTCCTGATACCGCTCATGTCATCCATCTTAGCTTTTCCCTTATTTTTAGGATCACTTGGAGGAGGAGGTAGTGGAGGACCTCTAGATCTGGTATGATATGCTGATGATGCCAGTATGCACGAACCAACCTTAGGGGGTGGGAATAATCAAAACAAAGAAAAACAAAAAAGGTAAACAATTCAGCAGGGAATTTTGAAAGGATATTTGCAGTATTTAAACATGTATTGTGGAATTATAAATTTGTGCCCTAATTTGGGGACCTCGGTGTGCCCGAGGTAGGCCTAGCGACATATAGATTTGGAGTAACTTAGTGCCGACAATTTCCTCATTTCATTAATGTAATAAAGAGATCAAACCTTTAAAACAATAATCAAGAATAATTACTAGTGCCATTTTCCTTATTACAATCAAATTCTAAACGACTCTAGAAAAACAAGTAAACAACAATTCTAATCTACTTGGTCCCAGAGGGACCTTCTCCAAGCTTGTCTTTCTCAGCCCCATCGATCAGATTTCCCAGGTCGCGCATGTCCAGCAGCAGATACGCCCTTGCTAGGTGTCCTCCTTTGTTGCCTTCTAAATTCTGACAATCCGCGATCCTTTTCCTCATCTTCCCTTCAAGCTTCATCAGACCCTGCTCTAAATACTCCAGCCTTTCTGTTGATTCTATGGCAATTCCTCTCCATTCATTGATTGATTCAATGTCTACCTTGTGTTGTTCCAAATGTTTGGTCTTAGACTCAAAGATTCTTTTGCACAACCTCTTGTATTTTACTTGTGCTTCAGCAGCGTCGTCTATGACCCTGTTTCCTCGATCAATCCCCGGCTTGACTTCTCCCGCTATATCATCATCCAACCATGATAAGTAGAAATATACATGACTGGCGTGGTACCGATCTGGTTCGATGGTATCCTTTTCCACAATGATCTTCAGATGCCACATGTGTTGTGCTTCACACTTGAATGGAATGGCATCACCTTGAAAGTCTGCTTTGTATTGAACAATCTTGGAAACTAGTGGTATGACTTGCTTTCTCCCAGCATGTCTCATGACCCTGATAGGAGCATAAGGATGGATACCCCTAAACCCAATCAGCACTAAGTGAGTAACATCTCTTGACCTGATGATGAACTCGCTAGTAGGGAACCACTCGAACATCCAATGGACCTTGTCATCAGTCAAATTGCTAAAGAAATGTACCCAATCCACAGTGTTTCCCGGTTGTGCAAACCTGTCTGGGATGAAAGTCAATCTTTTTGGATGGTGAAAAGCTATGTGGTCATTCCATGGTCGCCGCGAAAATTCATGACGGTAATGTCCTATTTGAAGATGTTCCAACAACCATATTTGCAGTAACAGATTACAACCCTCAAAATGCCTAAATCCCTTCTTGCAATGGTCTAAGGCTCGGTATATCTCTGCCACGATCATTGGGATGATAGTGTATGCCTGTCCCTCAATTCCTTCCATTAAGTTCTTGGTAAACATAGCCAAACGAGTGTGGATCCTGTCTCCTTGAATTGGGATACTATCATCCCTAGAAAACAAACGATGAACACGAAAACCCGGCGATGAGTCCAGCCTAGAGAAGTGATGGCAAACTCATCATGATAGATATGGTAGGATGTGTTGTGCCAATAACGCTCGTAAAGGAAGTCGAAAGGTATGTAAGACTTCTTCAGGCAGACTAACTCGTCATTCTTTCTAAGACCCATCATCTTCAGAAACCCTCTAGAAGTACGATTTTCTCGTACCAATAGACTAGGGCTATCCCAGGGAAGACCAGCAAAACCTCATATTTCCTCTAGAATGGGGGTCATCTCTACATTACCAAAATGGAAAACAGCCCTCTTTTCATCGCAGAACATAGTAGCGGCCTCGATTAGTACATTGTTTGGCTGAATGTCCAACAAAGACGGTAGATTTCCGAGAATTCTTTTCACATGGTTTTTGTCGCTTGGAAGGGATTTTCCCACCAGTCTACCAAAAGAGGTGAGATACTTCGGACCATGCCGAACCTGGGGACTTCGTGCCTCATTTATGCAAAACAAATAAAGTTAGCCCTCTCCCCCTCCGAATTTGACTGCTTAAATATTAATGATTAACATATCGACACATTTTCTCCAAATAATGCACATATCATGATTGTGCCCGTTGGGATTATAGAAATCCCGATGGGATTTGGACAAGGCTTGCCTTAGATAGTTATTATGTGGACAGCATTCTAACTTGTACTAGGTTCAGACATGATGCATGCACTGTTAACATCAGAGTGGGGTTTTCTATAAGTGTCTAGACCGGTACACTCAAGTGGACAACTTGAGAGGGAAAGGCACGGAACCGTCGACTGCACCGCTGATCGACTAGTTTTACCGCAAATAAGCCTTTCCAAATTTAAAAGGGTGATATAGGAAGAGCGCGGACACTCATCAAGTGTCGTTATGGTATTAATTGCGCACGAGTGGAATATGATGTAGAGCATGTAACAATGCAAAGATAAAACAACACGTTGTCAAGTATTTTGCAAGATGAAGCGATAAATGCAGTATTTAATAAATGTAAAGATAGAAAAGAAAGAAAAATAAGAAAGGAGTTAGTTCGTATAATGGAAAATTTATAATAAAGAGATAAAAGGGGTAGGGATTGAGAAAGACATAACAAATATTTGTAAGAAATTGGAGCAAGTGAACATGATTGGGAAATAACGGAGGGGATGCATATTATGACCAGATTAAGCGAGGAATTGCATGTAAGTTCATATAAAGGGAAAATAGGGAAGGGGTGTGCATGTGGCAAATAAAAGGGAGAATGGGAGTGGGATGTTCAAAATAATAAAGACACGCTTATCGAGAGAGACTAATTCAAACAGACCAAGTTCATTATGGTAAGAGCCTAAGGAAATTCCTAGCAGAGTCGTCATGTTGTCGCGCCCCTTTTTCTAGTGAAATCGGGTTTCGACATGTGACAACTCTTTTAAAGGAAGGGTATTAAAATAAAGAGTCGCCACCTAACGGATTAAGGTGCGTTAGGGAACCTATTTGCAAATGACTCGGGATTACTAGTTTGCGTCACCAAAGATCGGGTAAGGGCTCAAATTACCTTGAGGAGAGTGTTAGGCGCTCCTCGAGGTCCACAACGGTGGGTCCCGGCCGAACTTAAATTATATGAATTAGTCTAAGAGAAAAGAAACACTTTGACAAATAAAAGAATTACTTTAAATAGAAATGGGGGGTCCTAAGTTTTTTAGCCTAAATGATCACCCATGCAACATAAATAATACTTCATAACTCTCTCAAGACGGGGTGTTACTCATATTATTCAGCGGGCACAGACTATCCTCTCCTGCTACCTGATTACTATCTTTAAGTTGTTTACCTAAAGCACTCTAGTCAATTCTAAGTCGTACCCTATGCGTGCACTACCCGTCTTAGGCCTATAGTCCAGGTGGCATTTGGACCTCTATTTCAGGGTGGTTCTAGACCTTAACTTAGGGTGCTCAAAAAAAATAAAATACTACGTGAAATACAAAAAACAGTTTAGGACTTTCAAATAGAAGCAAGTATGGGCTCAAGTTAGCCTCCGCATTTAGACATCAAATGCACGCCAAACTGGTTAACATTTTGACAGATTTTATTTAATTAAATAGTAGAATCCTATAGGCAAGATCTCTATGTGATATTGAATGAATGAGCAGACAGTCATGCGCAAAGCCAGTTTCTTAGTGCGATTGTCAAAACCTAAATAAGTTTGCCTACTATTTTTTAGCATAATGAGATTAAGCTTACTAGCATGATATCTAGGCGTTTTATGCGATAATAAATAGTGGCAATCACAGAAACATATCCAGAATTACTTGTTTTAATCCTATAGGCATGCCTTCTAGTGAGGGTAACAATATAGTGTAAAGAAAATCTCCTGAGCCAACGGGCAAAATGATGATTAAACTGATTCAAACCTATAGGCATGCTTTCTACGATTTGATCCAGTTTTAGATCCTATAGGCATGCTTTCTACAAATTGTGAACGGGACAGCATGTAAACAAGATTTTTTGCACACATATTGGACACACCATTCCTACAAGCATGGTCTCTAATGAGCAAAAAATAAAACATAATTGAACCTATGGGCATGGCTCTAACATGTGATGACTGAACATAATAAGGTACCTATAGGCATGATTTCTAACATACAACATTTAACAGCACAGTATCGAACCTACAGGCAGGATTTCTACCCAACTTTATTGCAAATAAGAACCCCTTCCCAATTTCACTAACACCCCAAAAATATTATTAGAAATAATTACTACAGACCAGAATTGAATGTAGTAAATTACAGAATAGATATAGCTATAGGGAGCCTACAACAAGCCCAAATACACCTGGACAGGCCAGGCCTTCAAATCACAACAGCTCCAAAATCTCATGCTCATAAATACAAAATAACCAGCTGTTGTGAGATTCACCCATTGGACATATATCAAGGCTGAGCATACAGAACCCAGGACCCTAGTGTGTCAAAGTTCCCAAGGGCTTCAAGAACCCATGGCAGTGCTCACACTAGGGAGGTTGATCAGAAACAATTCAGGGAAAATCTAGGGACCAGGTCCTAGTGTGTCAGAGTTCACAAGGGTCTCACATGAACCTTGAGTAGTGGTCACACCAGGGGAATAGAATGGGATTAGGGAATCCACTGAAGGAAAAAATCACATATACAAACAAACAACAGAGATGCATGAACTTAGACAGACTTAGTCAAGTTTCAGGAAATAAACTCAATCACATTCTAACAAGGCAAGTCATAAGACATATTTATAGTGATAACAGAGGATCCAGATTAGGCTAAGTGCAGAAACTAGTGTCATAGGAAGAAACCAATTAGCAATAGATCATGACAGGCTAAAAACTAATTAAGGCAGTTATTAGAGGTGTCAAAATATGATGACAACGAGATCAAACAGGTCACATTATAGTAGATTCAACAAACAGGCTTGTAATTCTATTAATGCATACATCTATACATGGTTAACTATTCTATAGTAGGAGATATGAGAACATGCTCAAATAACAAACTTAAACTTCAAGAGATTACTATTAGTGACACATGGGTTAAGCAGTATCGAAGTAACAGACTCAAAGTAGATTTAAGTATGTCTCAAACTACAAAATGTAATATCATAACATAGTCTAATTGAAGTAACACATTAACAGGAATCAGAATGAAATGGCAAAGGCCTAATAACTCACCAGTTAAGATGAAGAAAGGAATAAGGAAATCCAACGATATTGTGAATATCACCAAACAAAGCAAAAACTTAGCAATTTCTAGCCTTGGCTTTCAGCCGCCCAGGAATCAGAATACAGAACAAAGTTTTATTCAAGAATGAAAAGCAAAAAGCCTTAGTTTTGGTAGTGTTCTTAAGGAATTTTTCTAACTTCCAACTTAATCAAATGGGAGTGTGGAGGGGTTTAAATAGTGTAAGAACTGAACACATATACATGGAAATAATTAATTCAAACGCTAAAAAGACAAGCACTTAAATCAGTAAGGAAGAAAAATTTGAAACCCTAGCTTTAGGTAAAAATACACAAAATCGGCAGAAAATAAAGGCAAAGAATCCCATATTGTATAAAATGAACATAGACAGGAAATTATTCAACAGATAACACATAATCGAACTAGATTTGGTTCGATTAAAAGTATCTGAAACCCTAATTTACGGCAAGTAAAAGAAATCAATAGAAATAGGCAGACCCTCACATAATAAGGCGGATATTGACAAGATAGTACTCAAAATCAAAGCTTGAACCAGTTTTTGTTCGAATCAAAAGAAAATATGCAAACCCTAACCTTAGGGTTAAGTACGAATCAGCAAGATACGAACAAATCGGGCTCACACGGCACAAAATAACGTGTGTGGACTTAATGTCATCCAGATTCAAGAAATGAAGATCGATTAGGACAGAATCAAAGTGGAGTACTTGTCATGTTTAGGAAAGTACTAAGTAATATCCTAAAGAATCAACAAATAAAGGAAATATGTCGAAATGGTAAGTAAATGGGAAGAAAATTCCGTTAGGAACGGGATTGGGGGAGGATTTTAGAGAGTCCGCGGGCTAGGGTTCTTTAGGGGAGGGGAGTAAAGAGGCGGTGGATTAGGGGAAATAGGGTTAGGGTTTGGGAGATGGGTATATATGGAATGTGGGGGGTTGTTTATGAGTCGTTGATCATTTTTTATCAACGGCTGGAATTTGAGCAGGGTTGGGTTGGGTTTAATTGAATAGGTAAGGATACTGGGCTAGGGGTATTGGGCATGGGGAAGTTGGGTACTTTAGGTCCGAAATTAATTGTAGAATTAGGGCCAGATTTTAAATACCCAATTTTAATAAATAATTTATAAAAATATTAGATAAATAACAATAATATTATTTGTACATAAAAATGATTAAAAAAAATTATTTGACATTATAAAAATATAAAAAATTATTTTCCGTATAAATAATGTAATTACATGCACATATGTGCTATTATTGTAAAATGTGCAATTTAGCCTTGAAAAATGCAAACGTAATTATAAGAAATATACTAAAAATATTTAAAACCTAATATGGTTGTAACTGATAAGTTTATATGATAAAGTCATCATAAAAATAATTTGTAAGGTAATTAATAGATATTTATATAATAAAATGCAGAAATAAATTGGTTTAAAGGCTTTTAAAATTATGAAAAATTATGAACAAATGATGATGCATATGCACTATCTTGGGTATCAACACCTGCGAAGGTACAGATTGAAATTGAACTTGGCAAGATGCACATTGGGAGTCCCTACCAGAAAATTGTTGGGCTTCATTGTAAGCAGGAAACAGATAGAACTTGACCCATCAAAAATCAAGGCCATTCAGGAATTTCCACCACCCAAGAGTAAGAAAGATATGATGAGTTTCGTGGATAGACTGAATTAGATCAGTTGTTTCATAGACCAGTCCATGATCTGTGAACCCATTTCCAAGTTGTTGAAAATGGATGCTGCCACAAAATGGACAGAAGAGTGCTGGAAATCCATCGACAGAATCAAGGAATATTTGTTAAATCCACCAGTGTTGGTTCCCCCCGAGCCCGGGAACCCATTGTTGCTATATCTGTCACTCTTAGATAATGCCTTCGGTTGTGTGTTGGGATAGCATGACAAAACTGGGAAGAAGGAGCAGGCCATCTACTACTTGTTATACCTCATTTTAACACGGGTCAAAACAAAGTATAACATATTGGTAATTCAAAATTTAGTAATTAAAAGAGTCGCCATGCTGTTATACCTCATTTTAACACGGGTCAAAACAAAGTATAACATATTGGTAATTCAAAATTTAGTAATTAAAAGAGTCGCCACCTAATTATTTTAAAGGTGAATTAGGACACCAAATTTAGCTAAGTGATGCTTGAAGTTAACTATGCTTTTATGATCTGCTTAACCTTAGAAATTCTAGGTAAGTTTTCTAATTATCCTGAAGAGAAGGTGTTAAGCATTCTTTAAGATTCGTTAATAACGATTACCGGCCAGACTTAGGTTTCTATAAACTATAATCTAGTTTTATAATATAAGTACAACATTTTATATTTTTATACATAATTAGAAAATAACACATGGCTATACTTTCCACGTATAAAATTTACTAAATGAATAAAACTTGAGTTAGAAACATGTTCCCAAAAAGACATTCAAAGACCTATCTTTTTAGAAAACCTGAATTAAACTTAAATGTTGCAAAAGGAAGTAAAGTTCTTATGGTCAAATGTCGTCGAAAAGTAATTTATATAAAATCGAGGTTGGCAATTATTCTAACAAATCGATCATTGCCATATTTGAACCTAAACTAAATTGTTGATTTAAAAACTTTTATATTAATGTAAAACAAAATCAGTGATTTGTTAACTAAAGGCCACTAAACAAATAAAATTTATCAGAATAAACCAAAACATGCAAATAAATCAACAATCATTATAAAGAGCTAAATAAAACAAATGATAAAAGAGAAGATAAAAGATAAAGACTCCATAGGCGTCCCCAAGCGTTTCGCTTGTTTTCTTGCGCTATCAGGTGCATCTATAAGAATAGGGGATGCGATGACTTCATGCTCGGGTACTGTTGAGTCTCGATTGAAATTCCATTTTTTCTCCAAATGCATATGCAAAGGAAAAATAAACATGAAATCAGAGAGTTGGTACTTAAAAGTAATACTTTAAAATTAATATTACACTGAATCATGCACATAAGAAAAGAATTAGTCATGCAGACACACATAATGCATTTACTTCTATTCTTGTTAGTGAACAGTTTCGTTATTATTAACTGATTTCATTATTCATGCTAGTTGTGAGAACCTTTTAAAGGTTGATTAGTTATAGGTTAACTAAAATGCCCAAAAGTATTCTTCAAATGATAATACAGAAAGGTAAGTCCGTACAACATTAGAGACACATTCCAAGTCCTTGCATTATTTACGGAACCATGATTTCTTAAGAGTCACTGTGTCTAAATACGTATAGTAAAAAGAAATATTATAGTAGGATATGTATTGTGGTACAACAAGGGATCATGTGTGAGCTCATTCATACTTTATCAAAATGCTCAGTAGAAATTACACAATTTATGTTTTGAAACTAGTGGTATTTTAACGTGGTTTTACATGATCAAGAAATACACATCATGCCTCCTTAAATATTTTAGAGTCAACCAAAATATATGGGCACTTATAAACATGATTTCTGCCTATATAGAAACTTACTCAAAAACAAGAATACGAACCGAACAGAAATATTTTTACTTTGTTACGTATTTTAGCTTTCATTTCTTTTCTTTTTTTTGACTTGATTTAGCTCGTGAGAAGTTAAAACATTGCGGGTAAGCACAATAGAAAAATATATACATTGATGGAACATATATTAGACCAGAATAAGGCAGCATCCATGAGCATGATCTCTCAAATTATAACCTTAAACTTGAGTATTTACTAAACTTTATCATTCAAAGGACCTTAAGTGAAAACACATTATATTATACCTCTATTCGACTTCAAAAATTAAAGTACTGGATAGCTAATATGCTTTTAAGGCATTTTAAAGGAAATCAAACATAATTATAGTACTTCTTAAAACTAGAAGAGATCCCAAGGAAAGGTAAAAATACGGACCTTTTACACTTAGGATACAGACAAATCACTTGCACTTATATTTAAAATGCATGGTCAAGTTGGCAATAAAGTGTTAAAGGCAATTTTTTTACTTTCTATAACTAATACAACTCTACCAAAAGCATGCTTATTCCTTAGCTTAAATGTATAGGTAACTAACCTATTTTTCTTTAAAATCTAGTAATACTATATTAAAGTTTTCTTCTTATCAGTTAACACTACATTATCTAATAAAATAAGTTTATAACGATAGAATATTCAAGACTTCAAACAAGACTACAGGTTCATGATACCAAAACTCATTTTAACTAAAGAATTTCTTTTAAAGTATCCTAGTGAGCAAGAATTAACTTGGCCTAAAGCCATGTCATCTAACAAGTGAGATAAAATTAACTAAATCATGATTCTACATTAGTATTCAAACTTGTTATTAACTCAAATGAGCAGCATTTCAACACATACAAATCCTCGGCTTCAAAACTCAAAGTTGACAAATAATGTATTCCTTTGACATAAATAAAATTTTTAACTCTAAATGTGAACACATAGTCGAGTATTTTACTTTGACCAAACTTTAGAGTTAAAAAAATTGTACCTGGAGTGATGATCTTAAGCCATGATATCTAAAAGCTTAAAGAATCTATGTCATGATTTCTACACTTAAATCATTAATTAGAACAGTTTCGCCACAAAATCAGTAACTTATACACAAGCTGTTTTAGTGAACCTGGCAATCAATTTCAAAGTACAAATACTACTCTATAACTAAGATTTGTAACCAAGGCCTTTTAACTAAAGGAAACATGGTTCTTAACAGAGCTGAACAATACATGTTACTATAGCAGATTTTAATTATAAGTCCTAAAGACATGAGTGCTAATGTTCCTTTTTGTACAAAGCTATAAACATATTTTGATTCAGTTAAACAGAAGAAAAAAAATCTAACACGCAATTCAACAATACGGTATGTTACTAATTTAAGAATAATAGGATAATGTTGAGTTTTTACCTTCCACGGGGCAGTGAACCGGAGTTTTTGAGGTTTTAGATTTACTAGTCCTTTGTTACTGAGAATGTGAAATAGAAGACTAAAAATGAGAGATTTCCCACAGATTGTGAAGCTTGAAAGATTTTAATAAAATGGAATGTTGTATCAAACTAATTTTCGAGGGTTCAAGCTTGGTCCTTCGGCTGAAGGTTGTAGGAGTATTTATAGGAGAAAATAACTAGGGTTTCATGAGCAGGAATTGAAAGAGTCATTTGAAATCTGACCCGTCACGTGATCTCTTTTGCTCAGCAAATCAAAAATTATGAACGTTTTTCTTGGCTCTTTGTAGTATTCTTTGTTTGACCAAATCTTATAGCAGAAAAGAGAGATAAGAAAAGTCATGATGTTTTAGAGATATCAAAATATCTTACTCGAAATTGAATGAGCAAGTTCTGCCATGGCTGATGGGGTGAGGTAACTTTCACCAAAAGAGGAAGGATGAGGTAAGCGGCTATTAGGGTGGAGGATTAAGGTTTGTAAGTTTGAAATAGCTGATAAGAGGTGATTAAGAGGGCTCCACGTTTTGGGCTTCTTTCTTGGGCTTATGGGAATTGGGCAATAACTGATTGGGTTGGTTTGAGCTATTTAAGAGTGGGCAAATGAAAGAGAATGGGTGATAAGCTTTTTTCTTCTTTATATTAATTTCTTTGGGCTTCTTTGTTTAATAACTTGGACTAAAATTTAACACTTTAAACATATAAAAATCTAATATTCATATATTTGATAATTGTTTATAGAAAAATTATTGAAAGGAAAGAACTGTATAAAATAACTTGTCCAAGGTATTAAAGATCGAGAAACACAAAGAAATTGATTGAAGGAAAGGTAGGACAAAATTGGGTAAATATTTTAAAGTATTGAAATAAATACTACTATTTGATTAAATAAAGGAATGTGATAAAATTTTCACAAAAGACGATAAAAATGATATTGAGATAAAAATAATAACAATAAAAAAAATACTAATATCCAATAATAATATAGATACTAACAATAATAAAAATAATAATACTAACTAGGTCTATTTTTGGATAATAATTTTAAAATAATTATTCTTAGACTAATAGCAATATTAGAAGCTAAAAAAATAGTTTGGAAGAAAGGAGGGACAAAATTGGATGTCAACACTACTTACGTAAAAAGTTCACGCCATGTGAGGCCAAATATACTTTGACAGAATGCACTTGCTATGCTCTGACTTGGATTGCCCAGAAACTAAGGCATTACACGTCAGCATACACTATGCATCTGATATCTCGGCTCGACCCACTCAAGTACATCTTCCAGAAACCCATGCCGACCGGAAAGCTAATTAAATGGCAAATTCTCCTTAGCGAATTTGACATTGTGTACGTAACTCAGAAGGCTATCAAGGGGAACGATTTGGCCGACCACCTCGCAAAGAATCCCGTAGATGGGGATTACGAGCCACTCACTACATATTTTCCCGACGAAGAGGTATTATTTGATGGAGAAGATAATGCAGAATCATACCCTGGATGGCGAATGTTTTTCGTCAGAGCATCAAACTCCAAAGGAGTCGGAATTGGGGTAGTCCTAATTTAGGAATCCGGACAACACTATCCAGCATCGGCAAAGATAAGATTCCTTTGTACCAATAATATGGCTGAATACGAAGCATGCATCTTTGGGATCATGATGGCACTCGACATGAACGTCAAAAAACATTTGGTCATAGGGGATTCTGATTTATTGATACACCAAGTCTGAGGGGAATTATCCACAAAAAATGTCAAGATCCTTCCATACATGCACTACGTAAAAGATCTATGCAAAAAGTTCACGAAGATTGAGTTCAAGCACATCCCCAAAATTCAGAATGATTTCGTCGATGCCCTTGCAACTCTATCATCCATGATTCAGCATCTAGACAAGAACTACATCGACCCTATCGAGGTATAAATCATGGATCAATATGCCTATTTATTCCATGTAGATCAAGAGCCAGATGGTAAACTATGGTATCACGACATCAGCAAGTTCCTTACAACCTGAGAGTACCCGGAGAATTCTACTAATCGTTAGAAGTGAACCCTCATGAGGTTGGCGAATCACATTTTCCTTAAGCGGGGAAGTCCTGTACATGACTTCGCATGGCCCTCATGTAGGATGACATCATCATTAAGTCGCAAAAGAGTTCAAAGAACTTGGACGATTTCAGGAAATTTTTGAGCGCCTGTGAAGGTACAGTTTGAAATTGAACCTGGCAAGATGCGCATTGGGGGTCCCTATTAGAAAACCGTTGGGCTTCATCGTAAGCAGGAAAGGGATAGAACTAGATCCATCAAAAATCAAGGCCATTCAGAAATTTCCACCACCCAAGAGTAAGAAAGATGTGATAAGTTTCTTGGGTAGACTGAATTAGATCAGTTGTTTCATAGCCCAGTCCACGGTAATCTGTGAACCCATTTTCAAGTTGTTAAAAATGAATACTGCCACAAAATGGATAGAGGAGTGCCCGAAATCCATCGACAGAATCAAGCAATATTTGTTAAATCCACCAGTGTTGGTTCCCCTCGAGCCCGGGAAGCCATTGTTGCTATATCCGCCAGTCTTGGATAATGCCTTCGGTGTTGTGTTGGGACAACATGACGAAACTGGGAGGAAGGAGCAGGCCATCTACTACTTATGTAAGAAGTTCACGCCATGCGAGGCCAAATACACTTTGACATAATGCACTTGCTATGCTCTGACTTGGATTTCACAGAAACTAAGGCATTATATGTCATCATACACTATGCATCTGATATCTCGGCTCGACCCGCTCAAGTACATCTTCTAGAAGCAGATGCCGACCGGAGATCTAACTAAATGGAAAATTCTCCTTAGTGAATTTGACATTGTGTATGTAACTCAGAAGGCTATCAAGGGGAACGATTTGGCCGACCACCTCGCAGAGAATCCTATAGACGGGGATTACGAGCCACTCACTACATGTTTTCCCGACGAAAAGGTATTATTTGCTGGAGAAGATAATGCAGAATCATACCCTGGATGGAGAATATTTTTCATTAGAGTAGCAAACTCAAAGGAGTCGGAATTGGGGTAGTCCTAATTTAGGAATCCGGAAAACACTATCTAGCATCGACAACGATAAGATCCCTCTGTACCAATAATATGGCTGAATACGAAGCGTGCATCCTTGGGATCATGATGGCAGTCGACATGAACATCAAAAAACTTTTGGTCATAGGGGATTCTGATTTATTGATACACCAGGTCCAAGGGGAATGGTTCACAAAAAATGTCAAGATCCTTCCATACATGAACTACGTAAAAGATCGATGCAAGAAGTTCGCGAAGATTGAGTTCAAGCACATCCCCTGGATTCAGAACGAGTTCACCAATGCCCTTGCAAATCTATCATCCATGATTCAGCATCCAGACTAGAACTACATCGACCCTATTGAGGTAGAGATCAGGGATCAACATGCATATTTCTTCCATGTAGATGAAGAGCCAAATGGTAAACTGTGGTATCACAACATCAGCAAATTCCTTGCAACCTGAGAGTACCCGGAGAATGCTACTAATAGTTAGAAGTGAACCCTCGGGAGGTTGGAGAATCACATTTTCCTTAACAGGGAAGCCCTGTACAGGAGGACCCCATATATGGGCTAATTGAGATGTGTAGACGCCACCGAGCCAACCAGGTTATAGGAAGAAATACATGCAGGAACGTGTGGACCCCACATGAACGGGTTCATATAAGTCAAGAAGATCTTGAGAGCTGAATACTTTTGGATGACAATGGAAAGCGATAGTATCCACTATGTACAAAAATGTCACCAATGTCAGGTTCATGGGGATTTCATCAGGGTTCCGCCGAATGAGTTGAATGTGATGATTTCACGCTAGTCGTTCACCGATTGGGGAATGGAAGTAGTTGGACCTATATAACCCACTACGTCAAATGGGCACAGTTTCATCTTGGTAGCCATCGACTACTTCACTAAATTGGTCGAAGCATCTATCTACAAGGCCGCAACAAAGAAGGTAGTGGAGGATTTCGTTTGAAACAACATTGTCTACCAATTCGGTATACCAGACTGTAATATTAGTGCCAATGCCGCTAACCTCAATAGCGACCTCATGAGAGAAATCTGTGAGAAGTTCAAAATCGTCCACCGCAACTCTTAAACATACAAAACACTAATGAATAAGGCAGTCAAGGCAGCCAACAAGAATATCAAGAGGATTCTACTAAAGATAGTGGACAATCACATGCAATGGCACAAGAAAATATACTTTGCCTTACTAGGTTATCATACCACCATGAGAACATCTACTAGGGAAATGTCGTACATGTTAGTATACTGAAGTTGTGATACCCGCAAAGGTCCAGATACCATCATTAAGGGTCATTCAAGAGTCCAAGTTGGACGATGCATAGTGAACGCGGGTCTGACTAGAGCAACTCATGCTCCTCGATGAGAAGAGAACGTATGCATTATTCCATGGTCAGCTATATCAGAACAGGATGGCCAGTGCATTTAACAAAAGGGTAAAGCCTCACCAGTTCATACCGGGGCAGTTAGTTCTGAAGAAAAGCTTTCCCCACCCAAGAGGAAGCCAAAGGGAAGTTCACACCAAATTGGCAAGATCCTTGGGTGGTTCACCGAGTATTGTTGGGTGGAGCTCTAATCATGGTAGAAATGGATGGAAGAATCAACACGAAGCCCATCCGCTCCGACACAATCAATAGATACTATGTTTGAAGATAAATATAGTTAGGTTTTTGGTGTAGCAGATGTTAACGGTCAATATTAACCCTCCCTTTAAAATTATTTAATTTATACTTAAATATTTACAATGAATGTGTTAAAAGTATTTTCCATTAATAAATACCATTTTTTAAAAAATTAATTATATATTAGTTTTGAAATTAATAACCTAGTATTAGCATTACGTAACAACAAATATACTTACTATTTTAAATATAATAAGATTTATAATTAATTAAACGAATTATTTCTCAAATGTTGATTATTTTATTACTATGTTAACAGTTCAAAATTAGTGTTATCATTTGAAAAGATTAAATATTTTATAAATAATTAATTACAATAACTAGTAGACTATTTGATGATTATAATTTCTACTTCATTTTATTGAATATAATTAAGTTTCTTTAAATAAATTTTAAAGGGGTTAAAAACTAACAGGCTATAATTGCAATTCCTAATTAAATACAACGTGGTTATTTACTAAATTAATTCCAGCCCAATACATAGGCCCAATTCGGAATTGACCCGGTCCAAACACCTCATCCCCTTCCAACTTGGCAATGCATGCCATTCTCAATGAAACAATGAGATTGTGCCACGTACCCGTTCTTATCACTCACGAAACAAACATGCACGCATCTGAACTGTTGGTTTTAATGTCCGATTTTCTTTTGATTTTTAAACACCCACCCTAGAGAACTCATCTCCACCGTCCAAATATTATAATCTAACGGCCTTCAAAATTCCTCTCCAAAAATCTTAAATGACCAAATTATTAGGGCCGTTGATCACCAGATCCAATGGCCCAAATTCAATATCCCATCTTTAACCCTAGAGATGGCCTCCCAGACCCCTGACCCTAATTCAGTTGTCACTCAACTTGCCGTCTCTCTATCCCCTTCCTCTCACCTTACTCTCAACCACACAACTCGATCAGTCACTAGACCTTCCATAAATTCGTGCAAGGTCACGAATTCTCCAGAAATTCATATTCTTTACCTTCCCAATGCGTGATTCTTGCTGAACTTTTCCTATCTCATCATCAGAACTTCAAATCCCCCAAATCCAAACCCTAACTCCCAGAGATGAAACCTCAAATCGCCATTGACCTTTCAAATCCATCGTATGCATAGTCATTTGTTTTGCTCCTGTACTACAGACCTCGTCGCTCTTTCCATTTTCACCATTCGATTTCAAAAGCCCTAATCAATGAAGTCAGACCAAAAAGGTGAAACTTCAACTCGTCAGATTTCTTCCTTCGTCTTTTCAAACCGAAGTAAGCCTGAGACGCTAGTTAGCTTCATTATTGATATTTGACACCCATAGGTAAAATGCAATGACCTCTGGGTATTAGGGTTATGATTGGCGGTCTCTTACGCTTCAATGGTCGGTCTCTCACTTCTCTCCTCTCATGTAAAAATCCTTGTTGATTTCCCCTCTGTCTCTCAGATTTTTCACTCGATCTTGGTTGCATCACTTGGTAACCGTCACTCTCCACTACTGAGTTTGAATATGTGAAACCCTAAGGATTTAATAGCCACTATAAATAGGGCTTTCAATGCTCTCGCCAACAAGACCTAATAGACCAACGACCACTATGAAATCCTAATACGAGTACCAAAACTATCAAGATTGTAAAAGCTTATGCTCTCTCTCTCTATGATTAATTTATGTTCTTTCGATTCCGAGTTCTCACTGTTCAAGGCTTGAAGCTTTGGTCCTTACAAGGCTAATTTGAACCTTCGTTTGGTTTGCTGCAACAAAGAAGGTCAGATACCTCTTTCCCTTCTATTTTATTATCTTGTTCAAGATTATGAATGCACTATTGTACTTCTGTTAACTGCTTTAGTTTGTAATGTTTTTCACCAGTTTATGATTATTCGTTCTAGCTAATAATGACTTGTTACTAATTCATGTTGACTGCTATGCTCTTATGAATCTCGTGTCAGTTTGTGTTGAGTTATTATATGGCTTTGATTACTATTACCATAAATCGAATAACCTGTATAATTAAGTCCGTTAATATGTCCCTATAGCTTCCTATACTTGTACAGATTTCAGATTTCTCCAATGTCTTGTGATCGTTATGTCTACCATACTAGCCATGTTAGTGTAGTATGTTATTGTGTGCTTTGAGTTGTTATTTGATGATTTTATCTAAGATGGATATGAAATGTTCAAGGTGTAATCCTTCATTGCTTAGTTGAAGTATGTTATGTTTAATTGTTTAAGAATTTTCTTTCTTCACATGAGCATGTGTTAATCTGAAGCAACCTGTAAGTCATTACTATGAAATTCATGCATTTATACTAACTGATAATCATATATGTGAATTTCGTTATATGAAATAGTTTCATTAAATATATTAGGTTAATTCTCTGATAAACCCCAGAAATTATTCATGTATGTATTCTGTCATAACAAGCTATCTCTTTTGAACCATGCTAATATCATATCTGTTGCATATGCGTATAGTTGTTATGTTAGTGAGTCGAATAGGATTCGCTCATGTCCAAACATTCATATTCAATATGTACATCAGAGTTAAACCTACTTAGCATGGAGTTTCTCTTGTCTTGAACATCATTTATCACTCATATTGGTTCTTTTAATCTATTGGAGTACAATTCCATTTTGGATAAGGATAAAATTGCTATTATGATACTGGTGAATTAGTCATGATCTTTGAGTCCACTCTCATCCCCTTACGCATCTCTATGATTGTATTGATTTTTTTATGAAACTGATAATTGATATATAAGTATATACACTGATGTTAGTTGAATCTTCATATTGCATGATTTTAAAATTATTTCATACTAAGACTAAGTTTTCCCTTTATACTTGAAGTATAATCCTAAATGCATTCAGCATACTCCATTTATTTGATAATATCTTTAGCTTCTCTTGAACATCACACATGGTGGCTTCAATGGTAACTCCTCCATGACCTAATCTCTGCGCAGCCTATTTTGTGTATGCTAGTAACCCTATGTTATCCAACATCTCTGTCTGAGTGACCACATGTATGCCTACCTTGTTTGAAATCTCTATTGCATTCTCTTAAGCATAACATGTTTTCACTCTAAAAGGAAATCTGTCACTAGTTCTTGAACATGACTGCCTACTTTCATTCTAATATGATTGATTTGAAGTTAAGACTTTCAAACAATATAGATATGTCACTTGATACTTTGAAACTTTGTTAAACACTCTTATGGATTCTGATTAGATTTGTGAACTTGTTGATATTCTTAGAAGTTCTAATTATCATTTGTGATCTTGTCAATCCTAGTAGTGATATGAATATCTATGTTCTGATTGTGATTACTATCCTTAACTTTCGCCAATACTCCTTGCGTGGTTTGTTCGAATTGTTAACATATGTACACTTAAGGGTCAAGGTTTAACCAACATGCGATTAATATAATTGAGTGTTGTTAAGATAAACACAATTATGAGTTATTACACACTAGAACTGTATTCTTTATGCCTTTGGGCATTTGGTATCAGGTGTATGGTCCCTTAACAATAGCAGGATAAGTAGGTTTAAAACTCATTTTTCTTAAGGAACTGTCTAATGTGTTAATTATCTGCGTAGTTCTGAATATGATTGTAATAGTACATACATAAACTGCATCTTGCCTCTATGGTATTCTATTTGGTCTTCATAAGAAGGGTATGCTTCTGTGGAAGGGAATGTCATAATGGTGGGGTTGCATTGAAAGCGCCTCATTGGTGTTCAAACCTATAAGAAAGAATTAGTTGTTAATGACTAAAGGTATTTGGGAGTAGAGTTCAACTCTAGGTTGGGCTGTTCTCCCGGACACAAGCATTGCCCAGGGCCTTGAGACCCTTGGGAACTTTGAAGTATCGGGGATTCAAAGTGTGCATCGGCCTTGAGTAGAATTCTCTCCTTAGCCCTTTATTCATTGACACTTATTACTCTCTTTGGGTTTGGTGTTTAATTACAACGAAAGATGTTCAAATGTGGATCATTTCCTATGCATAACCTCCACATTAATATGACTTCTCTCAGTATTTAAATATTGTCGGTAATCTTTTCTTTTAGTATTTGCTTGTGAATTTCATATATATTTGGATATGTATATGGTTCTGTTATTCTAGTGACCTTCCCTTTTCTTTTTGGACATGTACAATGATTTTGGCCTGCTGAGTATTGAAGAGCTCAGGCCCAACTTCAGCCCTGTTATGTCTCAGAAGACTTAGAGTCAGCTGGCGCTTGTGTCGCTTGTCTCTGTTACTGCTGCGCCTGCCTCTATGAGGCCCAAACCCACCAGAGTTTATTTACTGCTTTACTTTATATATTTTTACTATGTCGTTACTCTTTACTCTGTTCCTAATGTTTTATCTCGCAAATATGTGACAATTGTACATTGGATCGAATGATTTATTTTATCTGTTAAATCACATTAAATAACTTTGGCAAGCTTTAAAGAATCTAAGATTAAAAGAAGCATTTGTTAGCAATTAATTTCACATCCGCAAATCGTAAGTTGTTATTAACTTATTATGCTTTACTAACTCTTTCCTTAAATAATTTTGAAGCCCAAGGCATAACAAAGGCAGCAATCCCTCTTTGAAAAGGAAAAATCAGAATCGAGTTGCGAGTTTAATCTTTCTAAAAGGGAATCAGCTATTTCGAAAAGATTAAGTGTTGCTGCCTAAAAACAAAGGTTTTCAAACAGTTTTCTATCTAAAACCAAGGTACATCTTAAGGTCCTCTTCATTATACCTTCATCGCATTAAGGTAATATGAACTTCCTTGATTTAGGAAACGAAGTGCACCAACTTAAGCTTCTTTTTAAAACACCTTCATAACAGCCTTCCATCTTTCAAAGTTCTTTTTCAAGTTTATATATACTAACATTATTTTCCTAAAGGCTTTTCTTTAAATATATCCTCTTTAAACCATGCTATTCCTTTATAGATATTACGCCCTAATATATGGTAAGCTATACTCTTTTGAACACTAGTTAAGGCATAGTACAAATAATTAGTCATAAATCTAGTCTACGTCTTGTGGGGCTACCTCAGGTATATTTTAAGGGGTGCCTAATACCTTCCCCTTAGTAGAAGAAAAATTCTTACCCATAATCTTAGTGGTTAGCAGACTAATAAACAATATGACCTTTAGTAATTAAATAGGTACCCTAGTATACCTTTGAATATTAGGTGGAGACTCTCTTTCATCAACAACAGAGAAACCACAAATTGAGTCTTAATTTGACTAGTGCAAAATATGGTGCAACAGGGTTCACATTCGCAGACCTGGCAAAGCAAAATATTCATCGCAAAAACGATGCTTGCAGATCCTAGGGGATGTCACATGTGTGACACTGACTTCGAAAAAGCGACCCATTTGACCCATGTCCCAACCTAGGTCCCCTTCGCATTTGCTAGGCTAGCTTCGCAAATGTGAAACCTGCCAACCCAGTACCCCTTCAGAAATTCGATAAATATCCAAAAACGGTTACCACAAATGGGAACTAGTGCTCGCACTTGCGATAACTACAGCACCAGCTATTGAGAAACAAGCCAAAACAAATCTAAAATACGTCTGAAACTCACCAGAGCCCTCGGGGCTCCATACTAAACATCCACACAAGTCTAAAAGAATTATACGAACTCGCCTTTGCAATCAATACACCAAAATAACATCTGAACTATGAATTGGACATCAGAACACATGAAATTTCACAATGAACTCAAGAATCACTAGAAGCGCAATCGAGTGTCCAATTCCCTATCAAACTAGCACAGAATGACATCAATTTTTACAGACAAGTTTCAAATAATAAAACAAACCTATTCCAAGTCTCGAAAAAAAAATACGAACCTGGTTGCCAAAAAGTCAACTTGCGGTCAAACTCAAGGAATTTCTAAACCTCCAAATTGCTAACTTTCGGCAAAACATGACAAATCAACCTAGGAACCTTCGAATTCAACTCAAAGAATACACTAAGTCCAAAATGACTACACTAACCTATTGGAGACATAAAAATACCGTTTTGGGGTCGTTTTCACAAAATTTAAACCTCGGTCAATATTTCCAATGTAAGCTTCTAAACCAAGAACCAAAGTGTCCAAATCAACTCAAAACCTTCCCGAAACAAAACCAACCATCCCCGCAAGTCATAAAATCACAAATGCATATGTGTGAAGAATCAAAAGGGAAACGATGCTCAAACACACAAAATGCTCGGTCGGGTTATTATATTTTGTTAAGAAATAGAATGGGTCTATAAGACTATGTTTTGACTATCGAAAATTGAACAAGGTTACCATCAAGAAAAAGTATCCACTACCGCGCATTAATGATTTATTTGATAGGCTTCAAGGTTCTAGTGTGTTCCTAAATATTGGCCTGAGATCGGGGTATCACCAGTTGAAGATAAGGCCTTCGGATCCCTAAGACGACTTTAGGACTTTTTATGCACATTATGAGTTTTTTGTGATGTCTTTTTGTTTGACTAATGCTCCATCAACATTTATGCATTTGATGAACAGTGTGTTCCAACCTTATTTTGCCTTTTTTAATTATGTTAATTGATGATATCTTGGTGTATTCCCATAGCACTGAGAAGCATTTGAGTATTGTGCTTCAGACTTTGAGGGAGAAGAAATCGTATGCTAAGTTCTCCAAGTGCAAGTTTTGGTTGGAATCAATGGGATTCTTGGGTCATATGGTATCTAATGATGTGATCAAAGTGGTCTTGAAAAAGATTGAGGCAGTTCAGAGCTGTCCTAGACCTTCGACTGCTACGATGATCAAGAGCTTTTTAGATTTAGTTGGTTACTACCATCGCTTCTAGAGGGATTTTCATCTATTATAGCCCCCGTTGACTAAGTTGACTGAGAAGGGTGCTCTATTTTGGTGATCAAATGAGTGTGAGCAGAGATTTTAGATGCTCAAGACTTCTTTGACTACGGGACTAGTTTCTATTTAACCTTTAGGATTGGGGTCATATAAAGTTTATTGTGATGCTTTGCGGGTTGGCATTGAGTGTGTGTTGATCCAGGATGGTAGGTAATAGTGTATGTGTCACGCCAATTGAAGCCCCGCGAGAAGAACTATCTGGTGAATGATTTGGAGTTACCAGCTATTGTACACGCGCTCAAGATTTGGAGGTATTAACTACATGGCGTGTCTTGTGAAGTGTACACAGATCGTCGGAGTTTTCAGCATCTATTCCAGCAAAAAGATTTGAATTTGAGGCAGCGTAGGTGGTTGGAGTTATTGAAAGCTTATGATATCACTATTGTTTTTCATCCGGGGAAGGCTAATATGGTGATTGACACCTTGAGTAAATGGGCGAATAGAATGGAGAGTTTAGCACTCATCACAGCTGTAAAGAGTCATTTGGTTATAGATGTTTAGGCTTTGGCCAACAAATTTATGAGATTGGATATTTTGGAGCTTAAAAGAGTCATTGCTTGTGTTGTATCTCGGTCGTCCTTATTTGAGCGCATTAAGGCTCATCAGTAAGTTGATCCCCATTTGTATGTCCTTAAGGAAACAGTGTCACGGGGTGGTGCTAAGGATGTGACTATTGGTGAAGATGGTGTATTGTGACTTCAGGTTTAGATCTGTGTTCCTAATGTGGATGGTTTGAGGGAGTTGATTCTTGAGGAGGCTCACAACTCACGGTATTCTATTCACCCAGGTGCTACAAATATGTATCGTGAATTGAAGCAACATTATTGGTGGCAGAGGATAAGGAAGGACATTTTTGGATATGTTGGGTGGTGCTTGAATTTTCCGCATGTCAAGTGTGAGCATTATAGACCGGGTGGTATACTTCAGAAGTTTGAGATACCGGAGAAGTGGGAGCACATCACCATAGACTTTGTGGAAGGGTTGCGACGAACTTTGAGGAAGTTTTATGTTGTTTGGGTCATTGTGTATAGACTGACCAAATCTGCGCATTTCATATCAATCTTGACTTCCTACACTTTGGAGTAGTTGTCTAAGATCTACATCAGAGAGATTGTCCACTTGCATGGCGTGCCTATGTTTATCATCTCGGGTTGAGGCACTCAGTTTACTTTGCACTTCTGAAGGACTGTTCCGCATGAGTTGGGTACGTAGGTTGAGTTAAGTACGATATTTCACCCTCAGACAGGCAGTTCGAGCAGACCATTTGGATTCTCTATAGGGCATGCATTATTGATTTCGGGGGTCAATGGGAACAGTTTCTACCGTTAGCAGAATTTTCCTAAAACAATAACTACTAGTTTAGTATCGAGATGGCTCCGTGTAAAGATTTATATGGGAGGTGATGCCATTCTCCATTGGTTGGTTTGATCCTGATTATTGGTCATATACTCGGTTCATGATGCTCTGGAGAAGGTGAATTTGATTCAGGAGCGGCTTTGTACAACACAGTCCAGGCAAAAAAGTTATGGTGATAGGAAGATTCGTGATGTAGCTTCCATAGAAGGTGAGAATATTCTTGTATGAATTTTCCTAAGAAGGGCGTGATGAGATTTGAAAAGAAGGTCAAGTTTATTTCTCAGTGTATTGGTGCTTTTGAGGTGTTAGAGAGAGAGTGGGTGAGGTAGGCTACAAACTTGCTTTGCTACTAAGCTTGTCGAGAGTTAACCTAGTGCTTCATGTTTCCATGCTTCAGAAATATTATGAGGATCAGTCACATGTGTTGTATTTTAGTTCAATGCAATTGGTTCAATGCAGTCGGTGGCCATTTTGGATCACCAAGTTAGGAAGTTGAGGTCTAAAGATATTACATCAATGAAGTTTCAGTGGAGAGTTCAACCAGTCGAGGGGGCAACTTGGGGGATCGAGCATCATATGCGGAGAATATATACTCATTTATTTCACATCCCAGGCATTATTCTAAACTCGTTCGAGAATGAATGTTTGTTTAAGAAGGGAGAATGTAACGATTCGGCCGGTCGTTTAGTAAATTTGAGCCCCGATTTCCCCATTTGATACTTCATGTGTGCATGATTAATGATTTGTGACTTATAGGGATGGTTGGTTTGGTTCCGGTAAGGTTTTGGGATGAGTTGGAACACTTAGTTTCATTGTTGGAAGCTTAAGTTGTAAGAGTTGACCAAGATTGACTTTTGTGAAAACGACGTCAAATTCATGTTTTGATGGTTCCAATAGGTTCTTGTGGTGATTTAGACTTAGGCATATGTCCAGATTTGTAATTGGAAGTTTCTAGAATGATTTACCTCTATTTGACGAAAGATAGCAATTTGAAGGTTTGGAAAGTTCATAAGTTTGACTATAAATTGACTCTGAGGCTATCGAGTTCGCATTGTTATTCCAGGACTGAGAATAGGTCCATTTTGTCATTTGGGACTTGTGTTCAAAGTTTGGTTTCATTCAAGTTGGTTTCGTATAAATCAGGTGCTTGGTTGATAAATTTGAAGTTCTTAATAATTGAGGCTTGCATGATGTGTTTTGGTGTTTGATTCTTGGTTATGGATGTTATTTTGATGTTTTGTGCTTACGAGGGAGTTTGTATAAGGTTTATATACTTGTGTGGATTGATAGTCTGAGGGACTCGGGAGAGTTTCAGATGTGTTTCGAATTTGTTTTGCAAGGCTTCAGGTTTTCTGGTGCTGCAGAAATCGTAATTACGATGGTCTGCTCGCAATTGCGAAGGTCGGCATTTGCGGGGTCTAAATCGCATTTGTCATAATAGAAAGTGAAGGCCAGCTTTCCCATTGCGACATCTGCATTTGCAAAGGCAGTATCACATTTGCGACACTTGGTTGCATTTACGACTCTCGTAGTTGCATTTACGAGAATTGATGCTGAGGGAGCCAGTTCACATTTGCGAGCCATTTCTCGCATTTGTGAGGCTCACAAGTGTGAACCCCTTGTCGCACTAGCGAATCCCTAGTTGCATCTCAAATTTTCATATTTCAAACTATAGACAAAATTCCCCAAATATTCGATTCAAATTCAATGGATTAGAGATCAAATCTCATAACTAATCATGTAGTATAATTAAAATAGGATCAAAATAACTTATCTAGTAGTTGTATGCGAAAATCCATCCTAAAAATTGCCTCAAATCGAGTCTAGGGGTTCTAAATATGATAAATGAATCTAAGTTGCGTTTTTCAGCCCTTTTGTTCAGCTACAGAAGTCGCAAATGCGACCCTTGCGAACCCTCGCAATTCCAGAACAGGGATCGCAAAAGTGAACCCTGATAGCCAAACTCTCAGATGTCGCAATTGCGTCAAAAGCTTTTGAATCGCGATGGTAGCCTAGTTTGCAGATGTGACCTGACCCAACTCTGTACTGGCTTCGCATAGGTGATAAGGGCTTCGCATTTGCGTCGTATGAACCTCCCCTGTCCTCTTCACGATTGCGATGCTGGTGCTCACAATTGCGACAACTGCAGCGCTAGCACCTCAGCAACCATGAACAAGTTCAAAATACTCTAAAACACATCCAAAACTCACCTAAGCCCTAGGGGTTCTACAACAAACATCTACACAAGTCTAAAACTATCATACGAACTCGCTCGCTAGATCAAAATGTTAAAATAACATCCTAAACCACGAATCGGACATCAAAACACATGAAATTTCAAAATAAACTCAAGAGTCGCTAGAATAACAAACAAGTGTCTAATTCCTATCAAATCAAATAGAAATGACACCAAATTTTATAGACAAGTTTTAAATGACAAAATGGACCTATTCCAGGTCCCAAAACCAAAATCTGAATTCGATAGCCATAAGGTCTACCTACGGCCAAACTTAAGAAATTTCTAAACCTTCAAAATTTCCAACTTTCAAAAAACAAACCAAATCAACCTAGGAACCGTCAAATTCAAATCTGGGAAATCCTAAGTCCAATATCATTATACGAACCTACTGGATCCATCAGAACATTGTTCTGGGGTCGTTTTCACAAAAGTCAATTCTTGGTCAACATTTCCACTTAAGCTTCTAAACCAAGAACTAACGGGTCCAAATCAAGCCAAAATCTCCCCGAAACGAAACCAGTCATCCCCGCAAGTCATAAACCACAAATGTACATGTGTAAAGCATCAAAAGAGGAAATGAGGCTCAAATACACAAAACGACTTATCGGGTCGTTACACTTTTACTCGTAAATTGCTATCTTTACTAACTGTTTGATTGATATCTTTCTCCTTGGTTTTCTTAATATTTTGTTGTTGTTGTTACACTTGTGGCCGATGCTTTTTTTCATCAACTCTCTAGTTGAGGGTCTATCTGAAACAAGTTCTATGTCCTCCCAAGATAGCAGTAAAGTCCACATATATTACCTTTCCTAACTCTTACTTGTGGGAATTTACTGAATTTGCTATTATTATTGTTGTTGTTATTTTAATTGAATTATGCTTCAACAGTTCTTTAATTAATACTAAACTTAGATGTGTTGATTTATAATTCACTACAACAAAAACACAAATTCGTAACGGATATGTCTATCCAAAATTGTGACGAATTTGCGACAATTTCATGATAGAACGTCGACAAAAATTTATCATGATTTTATTCTTTCGTCACAAATTTCTAGGACGCTTGAATTTGTGACAACAGTGATGGATTCTTTCGTCACAAGCACTATTTTTTTTTTATATATACTTCCTGTCCATAATAAATTGACTTTTTGATATTTTATTTTGATCTAAAATAAGTATTTTTTTGTATAATGAAGAATGAATTAATTATAGTTTTTTAAATATATTTCTATTTATATATTTCAATGTGTCAAGTTAACAATGTGCAAAATCTAATTAAAAAATTTAGTCAAAATACTTATTTGTTTTTTAAGAGTTTGTATTTATTAAAGGGTGTGCCAAATACAAATAGTCGCTTATCTTGGACGGGGAGAGTAATTCATTCGGAAGCAAGCATGCGATTTGGGTGCCAAGAGTATCATACATAACAACAAACTTATTATGTTCAATTTCAAAATAATCACTAAACGCTATAGCCATAAATGGAGATTAACCAACCTGCAATTTAAGAGCTTCAACTTCACAGCCATGGAATCACTTCTTTTTGGTTGAAAATGATCTTATTGGAATTAGGCTATATCATATATCATTTATGTTTTAGTAGCACAGCAGCAAAATGGGTATATGCAATTCTTGCGAATCTACATCAGTAGCTACAGCAAAATTAATACTAAAAGACGGAAGCTTACAAGAATTCTCTTATCCCATAAAAGCGTCATATCTCTTGTAAAAGATCCAAATATTTTGAAGATGAAATGGACTTTGAAGATATTGTTTCAGCCATAAAATATGACTAAGAGATTCAGTTGGGTCAACTGTATTTTGCTTTACCTTTGAACCGGCTGAAACGTAAGCTTAAGGCGGAAGACATGGCTGAGTTAGCAGTGAAGGCTAGTTCTGCATTGAATAGTATTTGTTGTAAAGGGAAATGTGGGTGTCGTAATAAAGTGGTTTTATTTTCAGGAGAGAAAGGTGGTGGTAATTTGGGGAAGAAGGTGGCGGGTGACGGTGGTTCGACGGTGGCTGAGGGTAGAAGAGGGAGGAGTAGTGATGGTGGGTGGAGAGTGAAGTTCACGGCGAGGTTGAATGCAATAACTGAGTAGGATAAATTCTTGGGCATTTTCTTTCTTTGAAATAACTTGTTATTCCACTGGAAAATGGTACGGTAGGCAGGAGAGGTGACAGGTGCCTGATGAAATAATCGTGTGTGCAAATTGGTACAGGGAGAGAAAGAGCTGATGAAATAGTCAGGTGCACACAACATGATTTAAATGCATTAGAAAAAATTGTACTATGTGCAAGATATTGGGCACTCATGAGCTATTGAATTTAGGTGAAAGACATGTTTTGAGAAGATTTGGGACGAAATAGAATTGTAATTGAATTTTTGAGGTCTCGAAAGCAGAATCCTAGGATAACATAATTGTTAGGACCTCTACCTTGGAACAAAGAAAAGGAAGAATCGTTTCAACTCAATGATTAGTGGCTTCAATTTATCGTGCCCCAAATGATGTTGCCCGATAATAATGCTTTCAATGCTCCAGTTTCGTTACTGATTTATGCAAGAAAATTTAGGCTAGGGATATTTTACGGATTTCAAAAGCAAGCCATGCCCTGATAAGCACAACTTAATTAATTCAACCCTTCCCTGATCCTAGAGATATGGACTGTAGAATTATATAGTCATGTCTCCTTCGTTCTTTCTAGCAACTTTGTATAAATACTTAGGTAAAGTTGTGTATACGGTCAAAACCGAGTTCGCCCCTTACATGACTGATCGAGACTCGAATGTGATAGATTAAGGTTCGACCTCAAATCATATCAAATTGAGGTGCAAAGGTATATCGTCAAGCTAGAGACCCCAAGACCGAACAAAATCGAGATCAGACGAGATCCAGGGAAATTCGCTAAGCCGGATAATAGAAAGACGAAATATCCGCGATCAGGCGTAGATCTATGGCAGATCTCATCACGTATAAAGGATAGGCCGATTAATTAGTCAATCCTGAGATTTCTTACTTCATTTAGAACTGTATCAAGAGTAGGACTCCCCTACTATATAAATGGGGTCTGATCATTTGTAAAACATCTCACATTTACGCAACATAAAGCAATACACTGTCTTTTTCTAGCTTTCATTATCTTGTTACTCTATTCTTATATCCGTTGAAACTTCTCTTGGTTCAAGGGTGATCGAACTCGAGGGCCAAGGTTATTCGATTCATTTGGTTTGCATTTATTTCTTTTATCGTCAATTTCAATATTAATATATTCTCTTAATTTGTGCCAAGTTATATCATGTATCCACTGCGTATAAATTCAATTGTTATCCGTTTTTAGGGTAAACAGTTTGGGACCCACCGTGGGGCTAAGCATAATAGTGATTGTCTGATGCTAACTTTCGTAACACACACTATTTTACACTTGTTCTTGCGAGTATCTTTGATTCCAAGATCAAAATGTCGAACCCTCAAGCAGCACTCGTACACGTGGACAATGACTTCGGTCACCATGAAGAGAATGACAACATAGCACCAGGGAACGACGTACCTCTAGTTGGCCTCGATGAAGTTCCGGCGATAGACCCAATGGACGTCAGCTCGCATGTAGCCATCAATGCAACTTTTGTTGTCGATCCCGAGAATAGCATCTGTAGGGATGTTCGATCGGCCGCTCAAAGCACACATGGCGGCGAAGAGGGCGTGATCAGCCTTCGGGTGATCTTCGAGATGTTGCAGGCTCAACGAGCCACGATAGCCCATGTCCAAAACCAGAATCATGCACCAAGCAGGATCGAGCCTGAACCTCCCTAGGAAGTTGTTCACAAGGTCGAATCGGTGTCAAGAAAATCGAACGGGAATGAATCGGGGGCGAGGAACTAACGAAACAAGTTGAGAGGGGGGGGGGGGNAGAAGGTGAAAAATTATAACTCCAGGGTTGATCAAATCTCGGGGGCACCACCAATAATGAAGGGTTTGGATTCTAAAAAGTTCATACAAAAGCCCTTCCCCCCGAGCTCGGCTCCCAAATTTATCCCCAAGAAGTTTCGCATGCCCGAGATTCCTTAGTACAATGGAATGACAGACCCAAACGAGCATGTCACCTCTTACACATGCGCAATTAAAGGGAATGATCTAGAGGTCGACGAGATCGAATCCGTGTTACTAAAGAAATTCGGGAAGACCCTGTCAAAGGGAGCTATGATATGGTACCACAATTTACCACCTAACTCTATTGATTCTTTTGCTATGCTTGCAGATTCTTTTGTAAAGGCACACGCGGGAGCCATTAAGGTCGAGACTAGGAAGTCAAACCTTTTCAAGGTAAGGCAGAAAGATAACAAGATGATCAGAGAGTTTGTGTCTCGGTTCCAAATTGAACGAATAGATCTACCACCGTTCGCCGATGATTGGGCCATTCAATCTTTCACTCAAGGACTCAATGTACGAAGCTCAGTGGCTTCACAACAGTTGAAGCAAAACTTGATAGAATACCCGGCTGTTACCTGGGCCGATGTACATAATCGGTATCAATCGAAGATTAGAGTCGAAGACAACCAGTTGAGGGCTCCTTCCAAGTCCGTTTATCTTATCAGGTTCGTTGACACAATCAAGAGGGACATTGATCGAGAACCAAGGTTGAACAGGGATCTATACTAGCTGAATAATGGAGATTGTAGGAGCAACGGATCTGGACGAAACCCTGTATGAAGTGAAAGGAGAAATGATCGAGGCCATAGCCCTTGAGGTCTCATGAGCAAGAATGGCAAGCATATCATACCTAAAGAAGCACCACGATTGTTAGAATATAACTTCAATGTTGACGCAGCCGCCATCGTATAGGATATCGAACGCATCAAAGATACTAAATAGCCTCGACCTCTGCATTCCGATACAGCCCAAGAGAAATCCCAACCAAATGTGCAAATATCATGGCACCCATGGCCACAGAACGGAAGATTATAGACAGTTAAGAGAAGAAGTAGCCCGATTATTCAACGACGGGAACCTTCGAGAGTTTCTAAGTCATCGAGCCAAGAATCATTTCAGAAATAGAGATTCCAACAAACAAAATGAGCAAGAAGAACCTCAACACATCATTCACATAATTTTTAGAGGGGTCGATGTTCCCCAAGGGCCAGTGTTAAAATGCACTAAGGTGTCGATCACAAGGGAGAAACGAACTCAGGATTACGTACCAGAAGGAATATTGTCCTTCAACGAAGAGGATGCAGAAGGAATCATATTCCCCATAACGATTCACTTGTAATATCTAAAATCATGAATAAGGCTCGAGTTAATCGTGTGTTAATTGATCCAGGTAGTTCGGCCAACATCATTTGATCAAGGGTCGTAGAACAGCTCGGCCTACAGGACCAAGTTGTGACCATAGCCCGAGTGCTAAACGGATTCAACATACCTTGTGAAACTACTAAGGGAGAAATAACTTTGCCAGTGAACGTAGCCAGGACAATCTAGGAGACCAAGTTCCATGTGATCGAGGGGGATATAAGGTATAACGCTATGTTAGGGAGACCATGGATCCACAACATGAGGGCAGTACCCACCAGGTTCTATAATTCCCGACATCGGAGGGAATCAAAACAATCTATGGGGAGCAACCCACCGCAAAGGAGATTTTTTCCATTGACGAAGTGATTCCAATATCGACACTCTCATCGATGAAGGGGTGAAATTCGAACGAAAAACAGAAAGCCAAATAGCAATCACAGACGCCGGACTCGACCCAACTAGAGAAGCAGGACTCTGACGAAGATGATGATTATGGGGTCCCTCGATCCTTCATAGTCCCTGATGACTCCAACACTACCAAATCAATGGTCGAAGAGCTAGATGAAGTCATACTAATGGAACATCTGCCTGAACGAAAGGTATACCTAGGCACAAGGTTAACTCCCGAGCTCAGGAAAAAACTTATTCAATTTCTTAGAGCTAACATAGATTTTTATGCTTGGTCCCATCTCGACATGACAGGGATCCCACCGGAAATCACCACCCATAAAATAAGCTTGGACCCAAAGTTCCACCCGGTGAAGCAGAAAAGAAGACCCCAGTCCAAGATCAAGCATGCCTTGATCAAAGACGAGGTAACTAAGCTTCTTAAAATAGGGTCCATCCGGGAAATAAAATACCCCAAATGGCTAGCAAACATAGTAGTAGTCCCTAAGAAAAGGAACAAACCAATAATGTGTGTAGATTACAAGTATTTAAATAAAGCATGCCCCGAGGATTCTTTTCCTTTGCCTAATATCGACCTCATGATCGATGCTAGGACATGCCATGAGATCCTCAATTTTCTCGATGCCTATTCTGGGTACAACCAAATACAAGTGAACCCAGATGATCAGGAAAAGACCTTGTTCATCACTAAATATGGTACCTACTGCTATAACGTAATGCAATTTGGTTTAAAAAATACTAGCGTCACTTACCAACGCCTAGTAAACCGGATGTTCGAAGAACAAATATGGAAATCTATGGAAGTTTACATTGATGATATGTTAGTTCAGTCCCTGCGAGCAGAGGACCATTTGAAGTATTTGCAGGAAACCTTCAGTATATTGAGGAAATATAACATGAAGTTGAACCCGGAAAAATGCGCGTTCAGGGTCGGGTCAAGAAAATTTCTCGGATTCATAATATCCTACTGAGGAATCGAGATCAACCCCGACAAGATCAAATCTATCGAGGACATCACGGTAGTAGACAACGTAAAGGTCATGCAGAGGTTAACCGAGCGCATAGCCACCCTAGGGCGACTCATCTCGAGGTCCTCCAATAAGAGCCATCGATTTTTTCTCGTTGTTGAAGAAGAAAAATAACTTCACTTAGACTCCAAAATGCCAACAGTACTTGGAAGATCTTAAAAGATACTTATCGAGCCCACCGCTGCTTCACATGTCGAGGGCAGACGAACAACTGTACTTATATTTGGCAGTATCGGAGATAGCGGTAAGTGGAGTCCTGGTCCGGGAAGAACAAGGTACACAATTTCTGATTTATTATGTTAGCCGGACCTTGGGTGAGGCCGAAACTATATATTCCCATCTAGAAAATTTGGTGCTCGCCTTGATAAGCGCCTCTAGGAAACTAAAATCGTACTTTCAGTGTCACCCCATATGTGTTTTAACAACTTATCTTTTGTGAAATATAATGCATAAACCCGAGCTTTTGGTACGATTGGGATAGGCCATAGAAATCAGCGGGTATGATATTGAATATCGACCCCGAACAACCATTAAGTCTCAAATGTTTGAAGACTTCGTGCCTGACTTCATGCAGGCCCTAGTACCTGATCTTGAAAGAGAGTTGTTGGTAAACTCGGGTACGTCCTCAGGAGTCTGGACCCTCTTTACGGACGGTGCGAACGCAAAGGGTTTTGGACTCGCCACCATACTAAAACCACCCAAGAAATGTGGTTAGACAATCTATGAGAACTCTGAAATTGACTAATAACGAGGCCGAATATGAGGCCATGATTACAGGTCTCGAACTAGCCAAAGTCTTGGGGGCAGAGGTGATCGAAGCCAAATGCGACTCCCTCCTTGTGGTGAATCAGGTTAACGGAACGTTCGAAGTTAGAGAAGAACGAATGCAGAGGTACCTAGATAAGTTACAAGTAACTTTACATCGATTTAAGGAATGGACTTTGCAACACATTCCTCGGGATCAAAATAGTGTGTCAGATGCCCTCGCAAACTTAGGGTCGTCGGTCGAGTACGACGAGCTCAACTCAGGGGCCGTTGTGCAACTCATGAGGTCGGTAGTTAAAGAAGGCCACGCCAAGATAAAATCCACAAGCATAACCTGGGATTGGAGAAACAAGTACATTGAGTATTTGAAGACCGGGAAACTTCCCTCAGATCCAAAAGAATCGAGGGCCCTACGCACAGAGGCATCCTGATTCACCTTTTCTGAAGATGGAACCTTGTTCAGAAGAACGTTCAATGGCCCGCTAGCAATATGTCTGTGACCAGGAGATACCGAGTATGTTCTGAGCGAAATTCATGAAGGCACTTGAGAAAACCATTCCAGCGCCGAGTCACTGGTTCAAAAGGTAATTAGGGTCGGCTATTACTTGATCGATATGGAAAAAGATGCGATAGAGTTTGTTCGAAAATGTGACAAATGCCAAAGACATGCAATGATGATTCACCAACCCGGGGAACTACTCCATTCGGTCTTGTCTCCATGGCCATTTATGAAGTGGGGAATGGACATCGTTGGCCCTCTTCCATGGGCCCCAGGTAAAGCTCAATTTATCTTATTTTTGACTGACTATTTTTCTAAGTGGGTTGAAGCATAGGCCTACGAGAAGGTTAGGGAGAAGGAATCCATCGACTTCATTTGGAACCACATCATATGTCGATTCGGGATGCTATCCAAAATTGTGTGTGACAATGGGAAGGAATTCATCGGCAACAAAGTAACCAAATTTCTCGAAGATCATAAGATCAAAAGAATCCTATCAACACCTTATCATCCTAGAGGGAATGGGAAAGCCGAATCGACCAACAAAACCATTTTCCAAAATATTAAGAAGAGGCTAATCGATGCTAAAGGAAAATGGAAGGTGATACTAACCCAAAGTCCTTTGGGCATATCTTTAATGACCCGGCCGGTCGTTCCGAGAGTTATAGCTCGTTTCCCCCATTTATGCTTCTTTATGTGTTGTTCAGCTGTGTTGTGTTGTATCGGGTTGGTTGGTTCGGGACCGGAGTAGTTTCGGAGTGGAATGAGACACTTAGTCTTTTATTTAGAAGCTTAAGTTGAAGAAGTCAACGAGATGTTGACTTATGAGTAAACGGTCTCGGATTTGAATTTTTATGGTTTTGTTATCTCCATTAGGTGATTTTGGACTTAGGAGTGTGTTCAGAATGTAATTTGGAGGTCTGTGGTAGGATTAGGCTTGAATTGGAAAAATTGGAAAATTGGTGATTTTCGGTCGGCAGTGAAAAATTAGATATCGGGGTCGGAATAGAATTCCGGAAGTTGGAGTAGGTTCATAGAGTCATTTGTGACTTGTGTGCAAATTTGAGGTTATTCAGACAAGGTTTGGTAGGTTTCGTGTCGTTTGCGAAAATTGGAAGTTTAGAAGTTCATAGGCTTGAATCCGAGGTTAATTTGGTAATTGGGATGTTGTTTTGTGAGTTTCAAGGATTCGACCAAGTTTGTAAATTGATATATAACCTGTTGGTGCCTTTGGTTGAGGTTCCGGAGGCCTCGGGATGTGTTTCGGGGTGAGTTTTGGGCAAGCCCGGGCAATTCCGGAATTCAGATATGCTTCTGGTGTTTTGAAGTCGCGGACCTCAGCAAAATGTCACGGATCGCGACAGTATTTCACGGACCGCGGCAGGATTTCGCGGACTGTGGTGGTGGCAAGCGCGGACCGCATAATTCTGGTGGCGACCGTAGGAGCTTGTATTTTTGCGGCCACGCTTGGATTTTCGCGGACCGCGTAGTGGAGATCGGAGAGTGCCCTATATATACATTATTTCACATTGTGGACCTAGGGAGCTCGGTTTGTGGCAATTATTTGAAGGTTTTTCAACAAATTCATCGGGGTAAGTGATTCTAACTCGGATTTGGTTAATATACATGAATATATCATTGATTTCATCATTTGATTAGTACTTTGAGGTGGAAATTTGGGGAAAATTGTAGAAACTTCATAAAATGGATTTTTGGAATTTGAATGTCGATTCGAAGTCGGATTTTGATAAGTTTGGTATGGTTGGACTCGTGAGTGAATGGGCTTTCTAGTTTTATAATTTTTATCGGATTTCGAGACGTGGGCCTGGGGGGCGGTTTGAACTGAATTCGGGATTTTTGGTCTAATTTGATAATTTTCATGTGGAATTCATTCCTTTAGCGTATATTGATGATGATATACTAATTTTGGATAGATTCAGAGCGTTTGGAGGCCGAGTCGAGCGGCAAGGGCGTCACAGAGTAGGACTTTTGCTTGATTGAGGTAAGTAACGCTTCCAAACTTGGTTCTAAGGGTTCAAAATCTCGAGCTATGTGTTATGTGATTAGTATTGAGGTGATGTGCATTCCAAGTAATGGGCGTGCGGGCGTGCACCGTGAGAATTGTGGCATGGTTCATTCCAGGGCACCGCTTAGTGACTCTTTCTTCCTGATATCCATCTTTCTATCATGTGATTTAGTAAATGTGTTGTAAATCATGCTAGATATCCTGCTATGGATTCATGTCGATACTGTTGAGACCCGAGTGATCGTTTATTGCTGTCATCTCATGAGTTTCATTGGTATTCTATACGCAGTCTTATTCATGCATGTCATATCATGTCTCAGTCTTAGTTATTATTAGTTGGCACATCATATCATTGTTTCGGGCTAGTTTCATGGAATTGTGAGCCCCCGTGTGTTAGACTGGAGAGTGATGACTGAGTGAGGCCGAGAGCCTGATTCTAAGTGACAGTTATAGGATCGGGTTGCATGCCGCAACGGTTATGTTGATGATTCTGATAGCGATTGGGCTGTAGGAGCCCCTCCGGAGTATATAACACAGCCACAATGAGCGCAGATGATATTTTGAGGGATCACTACTAGAAATCCAGCAAAAACTGACAAAGAAAAACCGACAAACTTTGGTCGGTTAAAAAACCGACAAAAGTTGGTCGATTTTTCAAAATATTTTATTTTTTAATTTTTTTTTACGAAACCAACCAACTTTGGTCGGGATTTTTTTGCGCAAAAATGCGGGAAACTATTTTTGAGTCCCGTGAAATTTATTTTTCAAGTCGATTTTTCAATTAAAATAAATAAAAATTAATATTAAAAAACCCGGCCAAAATTGGTCAGTTAATTCGGCCGGTCATTTTAAAAAACCGACCAATTTTGATCGGTAATTTTAATTTTTAACAAAAACCGACCAACTTTGGTCGGTTATTTTCATGCGAAAATAAAATTAAATTGTATATCAAATAAAAGAGAATCTTAAAACAGAATGCACCAATGGTCTAGTGGTAGAATAGTATCCTGCCATAGTACAGACCCCGGTTCGATTCCCAGATGGTGCATCTTTTAATTAAATAAATAAATACCGACCAACTTTGGTCGGTTTTTTTTTGCAATATTTTTTTCTAATTTAATTTACCGACCAATGTTGGTCGGTAATTTCCGACCAACTTTGGTCGGTATTCCTTTCTGACCGTCAAAATACCGTCCACACGTAAATGGTCGCGTTTTGGTCGGTAATTGGCCATAACCGACCAACTTTGGTCGGTTTTTTTGGTCGGTTTTTAGCAGTTTCTAGTAGTGGATGGATCTTCCCTCGGCATGCATCTTGTCCGAAGTATTTATACCTGGAGATGGATCTTCTCCATAGGGATGGAATGGGCTTCCTCGGTACTGAGCGACTGTTATCAGCGATGTGTATATATTCCAGTATAGATCTTCACTTGGCTGGGTGGCCATAGAAAGTACCGAGTGGTTGAGCACTTGAGAGTTGAGGTACATGGTACATTTTCATGCATTCTGTGCATTGGCACTTAGAGATATGCTGAGCTTATTACCTTACATTGTTTAGATATGCGTTTACTTTACTTCTTGAGCTGAATACTCGAATGGAAAGCATGCCTACTTTACTGCACAGTATAATTCTGCTTATTTGTTGAGGTTTAGTCCGTCACTACCTCTCAGTCCATAGATTGGACTTGTTACTTACTGAGTTGGTGTACTCATGTTACCCCTGCACCTTGTGTGCAGATTCAGGTATCTCAGGCCACGGTAGCGGCTGTTGACTATTCCAGTCGCGGACTTTTCATCGGAGATAGCGAGGTAGCTGCCTCGCGATCGCAGTCCTGCCTTTATCCTTCCTTATCTCCCTTTTGTGTATTTTGGATATTCTCAGACTATGTTAGTCTTGCTATATTTCAGTTAGTCTTGCTATATTTCAGAACAGTTGTAGTGTTTTGCTCATGACTTAGTGACACCCGATGTCGGGCTTTTATTTTCCTCATTTTGGTTTTGATTTTATCTCTTTTACGCAAACTTCAGTTTGAAAAAGGCTATTATCTAATTTTTTTATGAAAAATCAAATTGTCGGGAGTGTGTCGGCTTTCCTAGTTCCACGATGGGCGCCATCACGATCGGGTTGGTTTTGGGTCGTGACAATATCGCACGACTGTGAACACCAGTACCAGGGCTACTCTGTTCTCATTTGCTTATGGTGCCGAATCCCTGATTCCGGTCGAAGTCGGGGAGCCAAGTATTAAATACCGATATGAAACGAAGAGTCAAATGACGAGGCCATGAGTACGAGCCTCGATTTGTTGGACGAAAGGCGCAAAGCCGCCCTTGTTCGATTGGCTGCCCAAAAACAACAGATCGAGAGGTACTACAATCAGAGAGTCAATCTTCGATATTTGAATGTCGGGGACTTAGTGCTAAGGAAAGTCACCATAAACACCTGGAATCCGAATGAGGGGAAATTGGTTCCGAATTAGGAAGAACCATACCAGATTCTCGAGGTCACCGGGAAAGGGTCCTACAAGCTCGGAACGATGAATGGAGAACAACTACTAAGCAATTGGAATATATATTACCTAAGACGTCACTACTGCTAAGTTATGACCCCATTTCATTTCTTTTTTTTTTAATTTCAGACTAACACTTACACGTGATCAACGAGAAGCGACATGAAGTCTTTAGGTCTGAAATCATGTGTTGTGCTCTTTTCCCTTAGACTAGTCTTGTCCCAGATGGGTTTTTCGGCAAGGTTTTTAACGAGGCAACAATGGATCGTGCTAAATTAGAATCAAGATCGATTACGAATCGGCAATGACGATCAATTTAACAATATCTGAGGTTCCTTTGCAATCAACCTCGAATACTGTGGGGGATTACCCTCGGATATGCATTACCTTCGGATATCAACTCTAGCAAGGAAACTACTTCATAAAAGAAGGGTCTCCATAGATAGGATTTATTGTAAAGGTCCAACAGTCAAAACGAACCGTGCCAAGGTAGATTGCTCGAGCCCTGCACTCAAACACTGGAATCATAATTTGACAGTCCTCAATTTAATAGTCCCCGGTAAGATATCTAGTCTCGATATTGATGGACTTTTAAATGGTCCAGTTACAAGATAGGGACGATACCAGAGCTCTTATTATCAAATATTGTTTACTCTGGCGGGGAACTACGGAGGTTACAAAATATTGTCGAACATCATGACATATCTTCATTTGAGCTAGTCATACTAGATTTAATGTGTTTTCGATTTAAAGCATTATTATCAGAGTAATTTTCACTGTTCTCTTTATAAAATTCTCGCATCATAAATTCTGGTTGTCTGGATCCTTGTGGCATTTTATCTTTTGAACCCTTGAATATTCTCAAATATAAGTGTCCTTCAACAAGGCAGTACAAGATGAGACGCACTCAGAGTTGTCAAAATACGTGTTTGTCTTTGGGAAAGTCTCATTATGCAAGTAATCAATGAATTTATTATACCAATTCCAAATTAAATTAGCCGAGCTTACCTCATTTTCATTATAATTAATGATAGATCCGAGATCGCCCGAATAAAGAATGACCCGATCCCGAGATTGTTTGACCCGGAGTGATATTTCTAAACAAGTGGCCGGAGCTATTTTTGGAGTCATTGATATCAGTAGTATATTTGAGACTAGCACATCTGGCATGGTTTTCTCGGGCTGCATAGATTTCTTTGATTTGATCAATCGTTACAACTTTTTTTCTCCGAGTCCCCAAGATGATTTGTGCCTTGTAACATATGCTTCATAAGCGGTTTCATTGTTAGTAATAATGCAACTTTTATGAGTTGTCTAACTACTTCTCCCATAGGTGCATTAAGCATTGTCCCTAACCTGGGACTTCTAATACTTGTGGACCTAATTGTATAGAAGGTCCATATCCGATAATTATCCCAGAAGCAACATGTACTTCCTTTTCAGCTTTGGGTAATATGTTAGAGCTAAGATTAACCATGAGATCTACTAAACTTGTGATTCTATAGCCGTTTATGGCAGATAAATAGCATCATAATCACTATGTTTGACTACACACTTAGCTAGCCTTCCTAACAGTTCGTACTTATGTAAAATATTGGGTAATGAAAATATAGTGACCACATGAATTAGATGACATAGAAAATAAAGCCTTAGATTTAGGGCAGTTGCTACCAATGCCAACTTCTTAAAACGTAGGCGTGCCTAAGAGTATTTTACAATAGATAGGAGATTGTGTACCTTTATCTTCTTGAATTAAGATTACATTTACCGATACCTCCGAGATAATTTGGTGTACCAGCAACCATGTTTCTCCTCGGAATTTTGAACGCAATGATAGGTTTATGTTAGCTAGCGAGTCCAGATGATTCAACTTTACGGACTAAACCGACCTTTCGAGGTTTTGTAACTTTATCTTTTATTATTTGACTCTGATTTCTATCTTTTGCTTGACCAGATTATAGCAGGGTTCAATATTAAGCATATAACCCATTGCCTCCGGTGGTATACCTGTTATGTTAGCAAGGGGAAATCAAAGCAATTTGCGTTAGCACGTAAAATTTTAATAAACTTACCTTTAAATTCGGTGTCAAGTCTTGACCAGCGTAAACCTTCCTATTTGGGAAGTCAATGATAGTTTCTAGTTCTTCAATATTTGACCTCGTGGCTTCTGATTCTTTCGGTTCAATGATTGTTTCCGAAAATATTTGTCTAATTGTCCATGGCTATTAATGAACCTTTTTTATCGTAGTCTTTAGTTATCCATCTCGCACATATCTTTTCTTTTCCAGTCGTCATGTGTTGTATCTTTGTAAGCAATCTCGTGGGTGTTTTACCCATGCTTTTCCTAACCTTCATTCTTCTCTTATGAATTTTGCGATTTAGCAAGGTTATTCCTTACCTGTTTGGGAAGGTCCAGATCTTTTTCAGCCCTTGAAGAAAATCTCATATCTCTTTGCTTGGACCTATTTTTTAGATTTCTGCGTTTAGATTCGGATCACCCAAGAACCACCTTTGTTTGGTCTTCTAACCTATTTTTGACTTTCGATTGAACCTCTGTGCCTTCCTGTTTCAGAATTATCATTATCATGGCTATTCTTCCGTTTTCATTTCGCATGTTAAAGCCATCTCTAACTTGGTTGTCCTCAACTGTGTTAATCGACAAATTTCACTCATGATGAAGGTTTAAACTAAAAACAAGCGATTATTAACAAAACTTTTTAGTATCTTTGGATGGATAGCAAATTTTCTTGAGTTTCCGGTAACAGAACCAAACTGTTTAACCCAAAAAATTATGTTCAAGGTCAAAATAAGAAATTTTATATGACGGCCCCAAGAAATCGATTCAATCTGAAAGATATAAATTTTCATTGATACAACATGATAGAAAAATAAAAAATAAATTCAATGGCAGATAATATAAAAATAAAGTAGTGAAGAAATAATTCTTATTGAATGATCCTTGATAGAAGGATGAGTCGAATAGAGCTTGAAGGGCCGAATTATGGCTAACTTGGGAGCAAGATGCTATGAATTACAATTTATAGAATTGTTGAGAAGAAAATCAGATTCCCCTGATGGTGATAAAAATGTGTCTATTTATAGGGCTAAATCTAAGTAACCATTCTCCTTGAATTATGGGTCAATTATAAGAATTTACTCTACCCATCTGTTACTTTTGGAAGACTTGTAAGAGTTGTGTAAATGCTGGAATTCCGTAACTAATGAGTCAATCTCGTGCATGTTGAGTCAATCCCGTGCCTGTTGAGTCAATCTCGTGCCTGTTGAGTAAATCTCATAATTGACTGCCTTGTTTTGAACGTTATAACTATTTCTTTCATTTATTGTACGTTACATAATTAATTTATAATTGATGGCATAATGATGGTAAATCCCATATAATCGGGGATTAATTGATTCCTTCCTCATTTGCAATTATGAGTTATTCTCTCGCACCTGATCCGGGCTATTTTATGATGATCAGTTTCGAGGCTAACAGGCATGGTACGAGTATGTTCGGTCCCGAGGGTGCTTCACATATCATCTTTACATGTCATTCTTCACTTTTCTCCAAACTTTGCTGTCACATGTCACCATTTAATAGACCCACATGGCGAGTTTATTTTTCACAAGTACAGCTACAACTTTCTAGAAAAACGAGGGAGTATTATGGTTAAATATTCTATTCTTGATAGTCAATGGGATATTCCCAATTTACGCTCCTTTCTTCCAAATGCATTAGTTCAAAATATTGCAAAAGTTGAACTAGGTGTTACTGAGAGGGGTTGTATTGGTATATGGTCATCAGGTAATTCTAACAATTTTACATGCTCTTCAACTTTCGAAAATCTTAGAAAAAGAAAAAATAAGGACCCAGTGGCTATCATATTTGGGGGAAAGGTATTCGTTTCAAGGAGTCCTTTTTCATGTGGAAACTCTTCAGGAAAAGTTACCTCTTGATGATTGTAGACAATAAATTGTGTCGAGAAAATAAAATCAAGACCGAAAGATATGGCTACAATCGAAGTATTTGATTTCTAATAATTTGAGCGTTACAATCTCTATGAATCCTCATCATTCTACTTTTCTAGTATAAATTCAAGGGCCTTTGAGCTTGATCTTGAATTTAAATATGTTTTATCCGTCGCGAACACTTTGATTGTTGCCACGAATTATATCACGAACAAGTAGCCTTGATCTTGAACGCCTTGTATTTGATTTGACTTCGTTCTTGATCTTGAATACTTGAATTGTTCTTCGTTCTTGAGCTTGAACTTGATTGCTTGAAGCTTGAAACTTGTAGAGAAATTTGTGGCGTTTGATCCACGAGCTCTCTCTTGCTTCTTGTTATAACTTCTGGTGTCTTTTTTGGGTTATGAAGACCCCTATTTATAATTGTGGGAGGGAAGAGTTGTGATAAGAACAAACTCTTTTCGACCAATCAAATTGAAGTGTGACATGGCCACGTTTGATTGGCCAGAACATGTAACTTGCACATGCGGCGCAGTTTCATTGGCCTTTTAATGTGACTTGGCGTGCCTTGTCATTTTGACACGTGTCATGATCCCATTGGCTCTTCTGTTTGACTAGGCGCGCCACGTCATTTGACACGTGGCACCAAACTGGGCCTCTAGGAAGATGGCATATTGGGCCTAATGAAATGGGCTCATCATTTGTAGTCCAACTAAATGGGCTAGCCCAATGGATTAAGACTTATTTATTTAATCCATATATGTTGGACTTATATATATAGTTTCATTATATAAGCCCATAATATTTATTTGGATCAATGAAATCTAAATTATTTTATAAATCTAATTAAAAAAAAATTCATATGCTTACAAATGCACCTACTTCAAGACTTGACAAAATATTAACTTATCAACGTTAAAAGACGAGGCTTGAAGTATTTGCGAGTACACGCTTTAGCAAATTACAAGTTGCTTATCATACGGATGAAAGCTATCAATTTTCAATCTTATTTTATTTAAAGTTTATGCAATTGCAAAGTCGGAAAAACTTTCCAACTCATTGAATTAAGGATCCCACACGCTCATGTAAATTCAAAATATATTGTGAATATCATAATGGAAATAAAGACAATGTTATTCATCTTTTCCAATGTCTAATTCCCACGTGAAATACATGAACTGATGAAGGCATTTACCATTATTATCTCCAATAAGGTGAACAAATAAATAATTTGCCACACTTAGCTTCCGAATGGGTTTTGAAAAGTGCATGTCATTCTTTGACAAGCATTGTTAAAATACAAACCATTATGCACGATCATTTTCCTAGTTTGAGTAGGAATCTAATTATTGCATCCTAATTCAAAACGGAAATCAATTGTTAGTCACCTTTCCAGTTTATCCCACATCGAGGAACACTTTTTCCATATACTTTTTGGCATCTCTATAAATAGAAACATGCTATTCAACTTGTAAGCACAAATTTATTGTGCCCTTTGACGATCACAGAGCAAAGAGTACCAGTGAAGGTATTTTTTTTTTTTTTTT
>ML369096.1:76708-86761 GCA_005239525.1 Nicotiana knightiana
ATCATCTCGGACCATAAGGGAAGCAAGGTGGAGACAAGATTACCAGTTGATAGGTCGCTAATCGGCCAGTATAATGCAGCTTTATGGGTACCTTTGAGGGACCCACCTTATTTGGCAGACTGGACGCTTGAATACAATAGTCGTCCTCCCAAGACATGGGTGCTTCGCACCACTACCCATCATGCTTGGAATTTTGCGAGTACCTTACCATGCCTAGGGCGTCGAATCATTAACAAGGAGACTTATTGGGGCAATGATTTGCCGTTCGGCAGTGAATTTCATTACGTTCTTGGCTACTGGGAATGGGCAGAAGATGTCTTAAGTAGGTGTCGCTTGACACTGGAGGGTGCAAGAATTTTTGACGCCGTATATGCTTCACTCTTCACATATAATCGTAATACGAACATTATGCAAGCTTTCTGTGAGGCATGGTGCCCTATTACCAACACATTGCTTACCTCTGCTGGAGAACTATCCATATCACTTTGGGATTTGTATAAGATCGGTGGTTTGCCTATAGCAGGATCTCCTTATGAGAAAATTGTGCCAAATGTTGAAGAGCTTATAGGCACGTACGACAAGGGGAGAAGGTTTCTTCCCCAGACTTGTGAACATTTGTTTGATGCCTTCCATCGGCTCCGAGAGGGAGGTAGCAACGATCCAAAGGTTTCTGCGAAAAAATGGGTAGAGTTCTGGTGCAGAAAGACAATGAAGTATACTCAGCCTCCTTTAAGGAAAGAAGAAGTCTGCTCGTTTGAAATCGACACAAAATATTATAGGGGTCCTAGAGGAAGCAGTAAATTGGTCGACTGTGGAAGAAGATCTTTTCTATAAGCTAGGAGTAATGGGTGACAAGAAAGACGAAACATACTTGGCTACTTTTCTATCTTGTTGGTTATGTATTTTTGTGCTTCCTTCAAAAGATGGTGACTTCATTCGTCCTGGGACCTTTAAGATCGCGTATCATCTTGCTTGTAAACGAAGAGTTAGACTTGCAGTCCCGGTCTTAGCCAGAATATATAAAGGTTTGAACGAGATTTCAAAGTGCTCGTTGCTTGATCCTGCTCAAACTTTCTTTCCAGCTCATTATGTGTATGGTTGGTTAGCCCATTACTTTAAGACTCATTTCCGTATGCAAAGGGGCCAGTTGTTCCTCTCATGGCCGCATGTTCCGCTGAAGGTGGTGCTAGATATTTTGAGAAAGAGGAATCAAGGAAGCATATTCATAACAGAGAAAATATCATTTGGACTTCGACAATGCCCTGCAGATCTGATCCGTACCGCTACTATGACGATGGTAAGGCAGATGAGTTCGAGTTAAATTTCTTTATGAGTATTCGCTCGAATTATCTTCCTTTGAGGGACGGAGTCAACTTTATTATTGAACCTTAAAGCCCTCATCGATTTAGCCTCCAATTTGGTTTTTATCAAGACACCCCTGGTCGCTTGGAACAAGATTTTCGTGAGGCTTCACTAGAACAAGGGTTAAGACTTGCACGGATTTTTGTGTTGACTAGATCTAAGTCGAGGGCGATATTTCCTCCTTTTGGGTCCAATGTGAAGAAGCTTACATCGTCTAACTATAGATCTTGGTGGGCAAGGGTGCATTGAAGCCTTCTTGAAGACCACTTACAATTTTTGGTGAATATTGTTGAGACAACCACAAATATCATTCAAAACCGGATCGAGGATGTCTTAGCGATTGATAGGATTCCTGCTTTACATTCTAAGGTAGTTGAGATGCGCGCAGCAGTGGACCCATGATACACAAAGAAGTTCAAAGAGAAGAGATTCATACTCCACTTGACAAAAGTATTATTCCATTTGGTGTAGTCGTTAATGCCTCTAATAAGCGCCTATCCCCAGAAGAGAGTGATAGCAGCAAAGGAGATCAATATTGGAAAAGGAAAAGGCCAAACCCAGAAGGAGTTGTAGAGGTCCAAAGCGTTGATAGACCTTCAAGAACACTAACAGCTCAGAACGAGAAGGTAAAAGAAAACATAAACTTTTCCTTTTTGTTATCCTTGGCTAAATGAATTTGCTAAAGTGTCCTTACATTTATTTATTTTATTTTTCAGGCTAACAACGTTGGAGCGTTTCAACGAGTAAGGCCACAAGATAATGGCGAGTCTGTAGCAGGACTGAACCCACATAAATCATCTTCCACAACTAAGGCAGATCAAGAGGCAACTTCTATTTCTCATGATGAAATTAGGGCAAAGTTGGGTTCTGATTTGCGTGAACGACCAACAACTGCAGCTTCAGTTTTTTATGGATAGAAGGTTGTCTTGGATATTAGAAAGGAGTCTATCTTGAAGCTTTGGACTTCGATTTGGCGTAGGCTGAAAGGAAGCACTACAGACAATGTCTCTGAGCTTGAAGAAAATATTAAAGTGATCCTTGAGGCAATGGATGGGGATGATGTGGATATTTTCCCTTTGAGAAGCCTATTAGAGTCCCTTTTTGAGCTTGCTGCTTCATATAACAAGACACAATCAACTTTATTTTAGAAAGTTGAAGAGACTGCAATATCAGACGTTGAGGTGCACCTCACAAATGTCATGATTGAAGAAGAAGAAAAGGTTAGAGAAGTGTCATCTATCCGCCAGTCCCTAGTCACAGTGAAAGAGAATATAGAGAAGCTCCGTGAAAAAGAGAAGAACTTAGAAGCCCTTTTAGAAGTTGTTGAGAAAGAAGTTGAAGAAGCCAAGTTAGGAGCCTCAACTAGTAGAAAGGAGTATGACGCATGCTGCACTGCCTTGTTGACTGTTGATGACTTGGCCGATTTGGAGAAGAAGAAGAAGTACTTGGAAGCTATGCTCAAGGATTTGGCCAACTACAAGTTGTGCTTAGATTGGGCTTTTAGAAGTATCTCCCCTTTCATCCTTATGTTAGGTTGACCTAGTGGATCTTTATTTCATCTTAAATCAGATTGCTTCTCTTTTGTTTTATATTGCACGACATTTATCTTGGTCGCATAATTTATAGCTTTTAGTACTCGTAATGAAATATTCTTATCATGACGTGGGAGAGTCCAAATAATGAACCATTTGATTTCACCACATTAAAAATTTCAGATTTGTGCAGTCTCACCAAATAATTTATATCTTAGTGTAGGAAAGTCAAAATTATGAACTGTTTAATTCCATGAAAACTAGACTTCAAAATCTAAGACATATCTAAAATTCGGATTCAGAATTAAACCCTTTGAGAATCAACCCAGATATTATTTTGAATCTAGCTTAAAATTCTGTCACGTCGACGATTTCAGATTTGCACAACTTCACCAAAATATTTGTATCTTGATGTAGGAATGTCTAAATCACAAAAAATTTAATTTCATGGAAATTAGACTTCAAAATATAAGGCATATCCGAAATTCGGAATCGAACACGTTGAGAATCGTCCCAGATATTATTTTGAATATAGCTTTAAATTTTGTCACGCTGACGATTTCAGATTTGCACAACTTCACTAAAATATTTATATCTTGATGTAGGAATGTCAAAATCACAAACCGTTTAATTTCATGAAAATTAAACTTCAAAATCTAAGACATATCCAAAAATTCAGAATCGAAAACATTGAGAATCGTCCCAAATATTATTTTGAAGATAACTTCAAATTCTGTCACGTCGACGATTTCAGATTTGCACGGCTTCACCAAAATATTTGTATCTTGATGTAGTAATGTCGAAATCACGAACCATTTGATCCATTGGAAACTTAACTTCCAAATCTTTAACATATCCAAAATAAACTTAATTCTGTAAGGATAGTTTCAGATAATATTTCGAAGTCAACTTTGGTTCCTGGTATGCCGACAGTTTCAAATTAGCGCGACTTCACCAAAATCTTTGTATCTTGGTGTAGGAGCCTTGAGATTGTAAGACCCTTTTAATTGTAAAAAATTGAAATTCAAGAGCTTCATTCTCACCAAATATCTTGGGTCTAGGTCTCTCTGAATTTGAAATGTCATGAAGGTAGACCATAATAACTTGAAGGTGTGGCAAACGTGAAGGCATAACGGATCCCCAAACTTCAATGCAAATGCTTGTATCCCCCTTAAAATATGTTAATTATTTCATTGTAGACACCAATTTAATATAGCGGCTTACCCTCTTTAAATCAAATGGGATCCAAAGTTTAACAGAAGCATGGTGTCCCAGCTTGATTTTCAAATACTGATTGGATGAATTACATTCCATCGTACTTCATTCGGAAAACGATCGGGGGATTATGTATCTTTTGAATTTATGCGACTGAATTCAGAATGAAACTTTAAGCTGCCTACGTACCTCGGTGAAGAGGATCAAGTCATACCATAGTTCAGAATGGGTAGAATTTTTTTTTTATTTTTTTATGTCCTAACTTTTTCCTAGGCCGCCTCTTTCGAGGTTTTCAACCTAGCGGACCCCTTTTTTTGGGATGTACACAGTTTAGACTCATGCGGGCCAGGAGTAATATGCAGCTTATGCTCATGCATTAAGGAGCGTTGCAACTTCAAGGATAATACCTCTTCAAAAACTTGCCATTGATAGGGCCGATTCTCATGCCATATGCATCAACCAGCTTGTAAGCCCCACTTGAATAAGCTTCTTGCACGACATATGGCCCATCCCATTTTGAAGTGAACTTCCCTACACGTTTATGGGAAGTAATAATGGGTCTTCTATGGCAAGGACTTGATCTCCTACTTGAAAGGATCTCGGGTGAAATCTTTTATTGAAGGCACGAGACAATCGAGCTAGATAGCATTCAAGACTTTGTTGGGCCTCCAACCTCTTCTCATCAAGAGCCTCTAACTCTGCTAATAGAAGTCGAGCATTTTCTTCGTCAGTGATCCCTTCTTGAATAGCTAGTCGTAATGAAGATATTTGACGCTCAAGTGGCATGACGGCTTCGACTCCATAAACGAGTGAATACGGAGTTGCTTGTGTTGGTGTGCGGTGAGTCGTCCTATATGCCCATAGAGCTTCTTCCATGCGGTCATTCCAATCTCGTTTGGATTTGGAGACGACTTTCTTCAGCAGGTTGCACAGATTTTTGCTGAATGCCTCAGCTAGACCATTGGTGGCAGCATTGTACATCGAAGAGTTACGTTGCTTCAAGCCAAAGAGATCACAAATCTTGTTCATCAACCTATTGTCGAATGGCTTTCCATTATCCGTTATTATGTAACGAGGAATTCCAAATTGATAGATTATCTTTACTCGGATGAAACTTGCAACATTTTCTTTTTTTACCTCCTTAAGAGCAACAACTTCAGCCCATTTTGAGAAGTAGTCAGTTGTAGCAAAGATGTATAGGTTCCCACCAGAGTACATTGGCAGTGGTCCCACAACATCCAATCCCCTAGCGTCAAACGGCCAGGATGCAACAGTCGGGTGCAACACTTCAGGAGGTTGATGAATAAAATTTGCATGGAATTGACAAGCCTTGCATCTTCGAGTGTAGTCCAAGCAGTCTTTTACCATTGTTGGCCAATAATATCCCATCCTTTTTATATGGAAGTGGAGCTTTGGTCCAGACTGGTGCGACCCACATACCCCAGAATGTGCCTCTTGCAAAGCTTGGAGTGCTTCTTCTTCCCCTAAGCATCGCAAGAGTACTCCCTCGAATGACTTTCTGTATAGATTGTCTTTGTAGTAAAGGAAGCGAGGTGCACGACGACGGATTTCAGTCCTTCTCCTCGAATTTTCTGGAAGTATCCCATAGCACAAGTAGTCGATAATGGGTTGTCGCCATTCTTCTTTCTCAACTTCAGAAATAGCGACAAGATGCTCGAGTTTATTTTCTTCACCTTCAACCTCATTTAGTTGCGGTACTACCCATTTTTGGCAGACAGTAACTGGCGCTTGATCAGGCAGGGTTAACGATGAAGTTAAGGCAGCTAAAGCATCAGCCTTCTTATTTTCTTTCCTTGACACATGCTGAATAGTCACATCATCGAGCCACCCCATTAACTTTTTAGCGTAATCATGATATGGGCGTAGTTTAGGCTTCTTAACCTCGTAACTACCCAAAAGCTGATTGACCACTAACTGGGAGTCACAAAAGACTTGCAACTGCAATTGATTCATATCAACGGCCATTTCAAGCCCAAGTATTAATGCTTGATACTCAGCAACATTGTTGGAACATAGTTGTGTCAAGGTGAAGGAGTAGGGCAAGACTTCACCTTGGGAAGTGACAAATACTACGCCAGCACCATCTCCCCCGCGATGCGCAACACCATCAAAGTACATCTTCCATGGAGGTTGAAGTTCAACGACCATTGCGTCCTCATCAGGTAGTTCGTCAGTTAGCTCCCAGTCATCAGGTATCAAATGATCTGCCAAGAAGTCTGCCAATGCTTGTCCTTTTACAGCCTTTTGAGGGATGTACACGATCTCGAATTGTTGAAATTGGAGATACCATCTCACTAGTCTATCACTAAGAACAGGTTTTGACATCACGAACTTGATGGGATTTTCTTGGAAACAAGACGGACAACATGAGCTTGAAATTAGTGCTTCAACTTTTGAATTGAGAAGACTAGCGCCAAACACAACTTTTCAATTGGNGGTCCCACTTGAAAGGAACGCCTTTCTTCTTGAGGCGACTAAATGGTTGGCACCTTCCAGCTAGGTTCAAGATGAATCTCCTAAAGTATGCTAGCTTTCCTTGAAGACTTTTCAATTCATGAATATCCCGAGGCTCAAGCATTTTCAAAATAGCATCCACTTTGGCTTGATCAATTTCGATCCCTCGATGTCGGACAATGAAACCAAGGAACTTTCCAGAAGTAACTCCAAAGGCACATTTCAATGGGTTCATCCTAAGTTGGTACCTTCGGAGCAACTCAAATACCATTCTCAAGTCTTTCAAGTGGTCGCCCTTCTTTCTTGATTTTACCACCAAGTCGTCAACATAGCATTCGACATTCTTGTGGAGAAGATGGTCGAAAATATTTTGCATAGCCCTTTGGTATGTAGCACCAGCGTTCTTCAAGCCAAAAGGCATCACCTTGTAGCAATAAATACCCTTGGGGATGCGGAATGCAGTAAGCTCTTCATCTTTTTGTTATAGACCGACGAACCGTCCATGAAAGACATTGCTTCGTAACCAGTAGTAATATCGATCATCAGCTCTGGAATAGGAAGAGGGAATTCATCTTTGGGACACGCATTGTTGAGATCCCTGAAGTCAACACATACTCGAATCTGGCCATTCTTCTTCCTTACAGGGACAATACTTGAAACCCATGTTGGGTATTTAACCTCCCGAATAAATCCCGCTTCAATGAGTTTGTTAACTTCGGTTTCAATCAGGGGAACCAAGTCTGTCCTAAAGCGCCTTTGAGTTTGCTTAACAGGACGAGCGCCATTCTTGACCGCAAGGTGATGAACTACAACTTTAGGGTCCAAACCAGGCATTTCTTTGTAACTCCAAGCAAAGACATCCCTAAACTCCTTGATTAACGCAATATAGGTGCTTTCTTCATCAACTTCTAGTAAAGTACTTAGGTAGGTGTGTCTTGGTTCTTCATCGGTGCTAAGTTTAACTTCTTTTAAAGCATCAACAGTTGCTTTCACCCCTTCTTCAAGTTTCGGGGGAGCATCTTTCGCATCTTCATTTTCTTGAGGGTCCCCATCGTTGAAGGATGTGTGATAACACGATGAAACATCGTCCAATTTCTCATCATCCTCAATTAGAGATAAAAAACCATGCTCGCTTTGTGCAGTAACATGATACGAAGAACCCACGCTTTCTTCGTCTTCATCACGTTCTTTAGTGTATACCACAGTGTATGGCTTCACCTTCAGTACTTCATCACACGGAACCATGACTTCTGTTTGCCGCCTCATTCTAGAAGGAACCAAACTTTAGAAATCTTTAGAGATCCTTTGAATTTTGGTCAAAGCCGGTGTTCTTGTATTTCGATAATTTCTCTGGAACTTATTCCCTTCTTTAATGGGCCCAATCTCTCAAATACGGAAGCTCTCACAGTTGATTTTCCAAGTCTGTCAAAAACAGAAGGCCTGTTAGAAGCGGAAGATTCATTTTCCACAGTGATGTGATTGCTACTCGCCCTTCTGATGGAGATGCACTGGTGACGGTTGCTTGTATCCCAAACCTTTATGTGGTTGCCTCTTTGCAGCTTCTGATGGGAGCTTCCTTAAATTTGACGGCTCATCGAGATTGTATCCAGCTTTCGCAAATAGCTTGTAAGCATTAGGATCAAAGCCTTCATATGTTCGCTTTGTAGGGAGTGCCACATTTTGCAAACGATTTTGAGCTACAAACCCTGCAAGCGGCTTCGAGGACAACTTTACTGCCTCAATTCGTTTCACCAAAAGAGTTAACTCCTTTAGTGTGTTGGTTTGGAGATTAGATGATTCGCCCTCGTCTTTCTTCCTTTTAGGGACATATTGGAGCTTAGGACTTACTTTCTTGCCATAAGATGCAATATCCCCTCTATGAGATTTATTCACGTTGGGTTGTACCTCCTCGGTAACAACTTTGGCTTTACCGATAGTTACCTCAACTCTTATGGGCTCGTCGTTCTTGCTTTTTATGTCATCATCAACTTTTAGCTCCTTCACAATGTGGTTTTTCAAGTAGAACTTTGCATCAGCGAAGTGTGACTTTGCCTCAGTGAATGGCGCATCATCGGCAATTATCGCCTTCTCGACTTCACCCTCGTAGTATTTTAACATTGATGGTAGGTAGACGGAACTACTTTATTCTCATGTATCCAAGTCCTTCCAAGCAAGACATTGTAAGAAGTCTTTGCATCTATCATATGCAGCCATGCACTTGATTGCATATCTTCAATCGTGATTCCCAGCCTGATCGCGCCTATGGCTCTTTTGCCCCCTTGGTTGAATCCTTGGATCACCACACGACTTTCTGAGAGTTCGTTCATGGGAATATTAAGTTATTTCACAGTGTGAATTGACAAAATGTTCACTGAGGATCCTCCATCAATGAAAATTCGGTTTACCCTTTCATCACGCATATAGCCAACCAGGTACAATGGGCGGTTATGAGGAGTGTCACCTAGCAGAAGATCGTCACTTGTAAATGTGAATTTTTCCTCACAAGCATCAACTTCTTGAGTAGTGTAGTCGATGAGATTTTCCGAAGATGGTGCCGACGGTAGGTCATCACTCCTTTATTTCCCTCAGTATGGCAACAAGAGGCATCAATACCCCCATAGGAAATCTTCGTGTAGAACCAACTTGGTAAAAACTCCTCCAAGGTCACTGGATGTCGTGGCTTTTGAGGGTGGTGCACCTCCACTTTCTCTTTCTTTACGTGCTTAACTGGGTTCCATCTCCTAGGTCTTTTTACCATTATCTTCCTTGTTGGTTGTTCAATTGATCCTTTTCGGCGCCTACGACGAGTCACTAGCGTCCAACCTTCATCAACCTCAGGTTGATCATCTTCAACCTTGTAGTTCTCCAATAATTCTTCATCTTTACTTTCTTTGGAACTACATAATTCGTCTGGATTGAATGTGCCAGATATGATAGAGACTTGGTTTGCGCTTGCTTCCTCATCTTCAAGAACGATCTTCTTTTCACAATCCAAGTCCATAACTTTGTTCTTGAAGACAAAGCACTTCTCCAGAGGGTGGCTCACAAGTCGATGATAGTTGTAGTACTTTGGGTCATCGATTTTCTCAGCTTCATTTGGTCGCTTCATCTCTGGAAGCTCAATGAGATTTAACTCGAGGAGTTCTTCAAAAAGCCGACATATCAGAATCTAGAAATGGGTACTCTTTCTCTTGCATTTCTTTTAGAGTCAATTTTCCACTTGGCTTATCTTGAAACGAAGTGGATTTCACACTCTTCTTCTTGCTCACCTTCGTCGTGAACTTCACAGGTGATGTGTTGACATTCATAGCTTCTTTATTTTTAGATCTCGGTACAAACTTGCTCCATTTTCTGACTTCTTGCTTGTCATTCCCTTTGCGAGATTCATAGATGGGCAGCCTTTCATTCCCAGCAGAGGCCATGCTCAATTCCATGTCATGGGCACGAGTTGCAAGTTCTTCAAATGTGC
>ML369098.1:4973-29820 GCA_005239525.1 Nicotiana knightiana
AAGATTATTTGTCAAATGGTTTAGACAATGAGAATGTCTTGACTATTTTGACATACACTCGTCGGTTACGAGTATTGCATACATATGAATGTTAATAGCATTGGCTACAGTATACTGTATTGAAATCCATCAATGAATGTGAAAACATCATTCGTAAATGGAGATTTGGAGGAAGAAGTTTATATAGAACAACCTGAAGGGTTCGTGGTTCCTGGAAAAGAAAGAAGGTGCGTCAACTTGTTAAGTCACTTTACGGACTAAAACAAGCACCCAAACAATGACATGCGAAATTTGACCAATTAATATTGCCATGTGGATGATATGTGGATAACAGAAAATGCATAAGATATTTGAAATGTGGGGGAATTTAGCTTATGCATGATAGAGCCAATATTATACATGATGTCTATATTCTCACAAATAGTGGAAATCAATATGGTAGTTGGTACACTCATTTTTTTGTTCAGTCTTAGTGAAGACTAGTTGAGTGAAACTACCAATTCAGAAATTGGTCACTTGCATTTTTCGAAAGATTGTTTCTTTCTTGAAAATTTATATTGTTTAATTCGTTTATGAAAGAATGTCACTTCAAAGGTTGCGACTTTTCATGAAAGTGCGTTTGTATGTTTTGTATAAACATGACCGTTCATGAACGAATGTATTAATGCATTGGTCTATAATGAGGTGAACCAACAGATGAACATGACCAAAATCCATGGCAAGTTGGATTTGTTTCATGAATGAAAGTACTATAATATGCATATCATATAGACGTCTGAATAAATATTATACAATTGCTTGAAAATGGCGGAATGATTGCGAAATTTGCTATATATTAAAAGGTTGTGGCCACAACTGACGCCAATCATTNAATGTATATCATGAATTGTACACGTCCTGATATAGCTTGTGCAATAAGTAAACTTAGTCGATTCACAAATAATCCCAACAAACATCACTGGGTGGCAATGAAACGAGTTCTGGGATATTTGGAATATACCCAAGATTACGCTTTGCACTACAATAAATATCCTGCGGTTATCGAAGGATATAGTGATGCAAATTGGATAACCGGCTCAACAGAAACAAAGTCCACAAGTGGATATGTCTTTACTGTTGGCAGTGGAGCAGTATCTTGGAAGTCTTCCAAGCAGACGTGCATCGCTCGCTCTACAATGGAATCAGAGTTTATAGCTTTGGATAAGGCCGGTGAAGAAGCTGAATGGCTTCGAAACTTCTTAGAAGACATTCCATTCTGGCCAAAACCTTTGGCTCCTATATGCATACATTGCGATAGTGAGGCTGCAATAGGAAGGGCTGGGAGCGTTATGTATAACAGAAGGTCTCGTCAGATACGACGAAGACATAAAATCGTTAGACAACTACTTTCTAGTGGAATTATCACTATTGATTATGTAAGATCAAAGGATAATATGGCGGATCCGCTTACAAAAAGCCTAACTAGAGAGGGAGTTGAGAAATCATCTAAGGGAATGGGACTATGGCCGAGGACAAGTCATCATGGCGGTAACTCTACCTAGAATTTTGGATATTCCGAGATCTAGGTTCAAGGAGCTCAAACAAAGTTATGATTGACCGGTTCAACATTGTCAAAGAATTTTTTTTTGGTCCCTTCTAGTGATGAAGACAATGTATAGTAACAAGGATAGAACTTTACACGTTCTTTAATGATTACCTAAGTTTGAAGTGGTGTTAATCTAAAAGATTACACGTTTAGGAATCACCTATGTAAGTGTGAAGTGAAGCCGCTTCAATGAGAATTCTGTAAGGCCAATTCTCTACGCACTTATAAAACCAGGTGGTGTTCATGGCTGAAACGAACACAACAATGAGAACCAAAAGACGGCTAAGGGTTAATTGTGTGACTTATGGTTGTCTAGGTATACACCAAAGCTCGACGGTTCAAAGATATCAAATCTACCGATTGACCGAGTATATCCGACATAAGTTCACTACGGAAAGTTCAAAGGTAAACCTACTTATGCAGATGCGATTAGTCTTTAATTGCGAATCACACACTATTTTCATGCATATTTTTTCACATATGTCCATTCCCCATTCATGTGGGGATTGTTGCGTTTTTATTAAGGGGTGTGAATGGGAAATGGAAGAGGTACCTTTTGGATTGCACCTCTTCATCTCACCCTTTGATTGTCTATAAATTTAGAGGCTTGACCTCATTTTTCTAAGAAGAAAAAATCTGAAATTATCTCCTCTCTTTCTATTTTGTTGCATTATTATTTATTTTTTTAAATAAACATAAGGGTCAAGTGTGATTTGCTCTGTTCTTTGAGTTCGTTGGTATCCTGCAGTTTGTATTGCCACTGTTGCAGGAAGGTTTATTCCGTTTCATCCTGGGAGGATTTAATCCATTACCTTGGCAACTTGTGAGGGGGTTAAAATTCCTTAAGGACACACAGGAAAATTGTGAACTCGGAATATTTCTTATCGTTTACAATTTTTCTGTTTCTTCTAACAGTTTTCTAATCTCTGATTTTGAACACACTAATACTAGCATTATGTTACAGAGTTCAAATGGAAAATAATTTATATGGAGTAAAATAATTTGAATGTGTTCCATGTTGCTGCTTAATTGTGCTTTTAGGTTATCAAACGTACTACTACTTCATTGGTTTTAGAGTAAAAAAGGTGAATTTATATCTTGTGTGGTTATTATGAGAAACAATTGAAAACTCTCTATTTTATTACATATATAGCAACCTCCACAAAATCCTCTCCATTATTATGATTGTTTTTCCTTAATAAGGAAAATATTTAATAATCAAAATTTTAAATTCTAATTGAATTTAAAGTCTTAAATATTAAGAAAGTATTTTAAATTAAAATTTTGTCCAATGTAAAACCTATTTTAAAAGGTATAAAAGGCGAAAGACATTTTGCTAAGGGAATTCATGCTTTTAATATAACTAGTTTCTATGTTCATATGCTGCACATAAATTTTTAGTTGATTATTTTTATAATACAAGAGAAAAAATCGTTATAAAGCAATCAACATTGATAAATAAGCTATAATATTTGAAATTCTATAACTCAAGATATTTGTAGAAACCAGTTTCTATACACGTGTGTTGCACGTAGATTTTTAATTAACTAGTCCTAAAGTACGCGCGTTGTGTGTGTACCCTATACTAATGAGTACATAATTTTAATGAGTTATTAAATATTATTATACGATGTGTTTGAGTTATAAAATAAAATTTAAAGAAAAAATATATGTTCCTTAAAATGATGAATGTTATCCCATTTAACTATCTCACTAAGAAATAGACTTTACCCCATAGGAAATCCCATATGCCTTAATGTGATATCAAAGAACTTTTTTAGGAATATCTTATGAAAATTGTTCTTATTGTATGCATTAATACTAAAAATAAACAAATGACACAAAATACATTTATCACGGTCCAAAGATTTTTCCAATAAGATAAATAAAAAATTAATTTTTGGGTCTTTTAGAGATTTGAAAATGAAGATGTTGACTTTATAGCTCTTGTCATTCGTTAGACGAATGTAAGGAAAGAGAAATATTTAATGATAATTCATTTAGAATACAATTTTTCATCTACAAAATCATTCTTATTACTTTATATTTGCATTTTACCATCTTGACTCTCAAATATTATAACCACCAAACGATGTGGTGCAGTGGATAGGTAATGATTCGATCTATCGTTGTGAGAGTTATAGTCTCGTTTCCCTTATTTATGCTTCTTTATGTATTGTTCAGCTGTGTTGAGTTGTATCGAGTTGGTAGGCTTGGGCCCGGAGTAGTCTTGTAGTGAAATGAGACACTTAGTCTCTTAGTTAGAAAGCTAAGTTAGAAAAGTCAACCGGAAGTTGACTTATGAGTAAACGAACTCGGATTTGAATTTCACGATTCAGTTAGCTTCGTTGGGTGATTTTAGACTTAGGAGCGTGTCCGGAATATAATTTGGAGGTTCGTGGTAGAATTAGGCTTGAATTGGCGAAAGTTAGAAATTTGACATTTTTGGTCGGCAATGGAAAATTAGGTATTGAGGTCCGAATAGAATTCCGAAAGTTGGAGTAGGTTCGTAGTGTCATTTGTAACGTGTGTGCAAAATTTGAGGTCATTCGGACGTGGTTCGATAGGTTTCGGCGTCGTTGGCGAATTTTGAAAGCTTAGAAGTTCTTTGGCTTGAATCCGAGGTTGATTTGGTGTTTTGATGTTGTTTTGGGTGTTTCGGAGGTTCGACTAGGTTTGGGTAATGATATATGACTTGTTGGAATTATTGATTGAGGTTCTGATGGCCTCAGGTGAGTTTCATATAGATTTGGGTTGTGTTGCGCTCATTTTTCTTATATTTCGACGCCGTTTCTTCAAGCATAAATGATATCATATTGAACAAATGAGCTCCGATTTCTTTTTTGATTGAAGTATTATATATGTATCGTAATTACGAACGCGTAGCAAAAAGAATCTTCGAATTTGGACATCGTTTGAGGATTTTATGGTCATTTTACTAAGAATTAGGTTGCTAGATTTTTTAGATTAATTACGAAATTGCCACCGACGCCGTATTTAAAAATTTGTACTATTTGCAAATATTAAAACCAACATGTCTCCTTCATTATAAGGTCAAATTGAGTGATTCAAAATCCTAACTTGACTAAAATTTCATAAGGAATCCAGTGAAGGAATAAAAAGTGAGTTTTGGAATCAGTTGGCATGAGAAACGAGGCAGAATAGCTGGCAGAAAAATATATAAAATAAGGGTTTGTTCTTTATTTTGAGTTGAAGATCTCGGATTTTGGTGATTTTGGAGGCGATTTTTACCATATGGATTGATTTAAGTCACTTGGGTTTAATTACACGCATTTATGATATTTTTTCACTGATTATCCATAAAATTGTAGGAGTTTAGGGTAAAAATTGAGGGCGTTTGGGTTTGAGTTTTGGAGAGTTTTAAGTGAGGATTTGAGGGACCAAACGGAGTCCGATTTGGACGAATTCTATATGGTTAGACTCGGGAGAGGACGAGGGTTTTGATTCTACCATTGTTGACTGATTTTGAGACGTGGGGACGGAGGCCCGAGTTTTGGCCGATTTCAGATTTTTGGCATATTTTATAATTTTATAAATATGTCAATAACACTCTTTGCATTTGATAAGATCTTCGCCTTCTTCCAACCATTCATTAGTGCCCGTTCAAGATCCCTTCTTATAGCAAGTGCTTAAGCTATCATGGCTTTTCCCACAAATTGGGAATGGGGATCCATGGGCATGAAGCAGTTTCTCAAGGCTATCCATAGCCGTAACGACAATACTTGTACGTCTAACATCCACCTGTAAACCTGCATCAGTAAATAATAATATGCCATCTTGGTGGTTTATTAATTGAGCCGCTAAGCAAATCCTATTTTGAGGAAAAGTAGATGAGCAAGTATTTAAAATATCCTTATATTCATGATAATCAAATTGTGACTTAGAAATAATATCAATCGGTTCAAACCTGACATGATTAAAGTTCCATGTATTCCTAGCTTTCCACATTTGCTACATAATATTAACACTTAAATTTAATATCTCTATTGACTCAGGATATTATCTTGTATTAGAAACCAAAGTATACCACCAAAAAAGAATCATTAATTTTGTCCAAGTCAAGCCAATTAATAGGACTTATTTTCCATATTAGTTGAAAGCGGGGACATCTAAACATCATATGCTCAACATCCTCACTTTCAGAACCACAAATCTTACATATTCTCTTCATACTTGATATTCTCTTGGAAAGGTTACTACTTACTAGTAAGGAATTAATAATACATTTCCTAAGAAAATGCTTAAGGTTATTTAACTCCTAAGCTCCATAGAGAATCCCACAACAATTTAGGAAATGAATGACAACTAGATTGCGCATCTAATATGTTATTAGAGTTCTTGCTAAATATTTGTTTTGCTAAATGGTCTCCTGATTTAACTTCATAATTTTCGGATTTTGTATAGTGCCATATTAATTTACCTACTATGGTGGAAATAGGAATAGATAATATTGTACACACATCATTTGGCTTAAAATTAACAAAAAGATATTGTATTTTTCATATGTGGTCTTCTTCATCAATTAACTCTGAAATTTTAAAATTAATATTTATGTTCGTCCAAAAATTTTAGGAATAAAACCATTATTATTCGCAATCCAAGAATCATTCTGTACATTAATATTCCTTCCTTGTGAAACTCTCCACCTCAAACCCTTAATTAGTAAATCACGACCCTATAAAATACTCTTCCATATCCAAGACCCAGAAGGTGATGATGACACATTAAGAAGAGTGGTATGGGGAAAATATTTACTTTTAAGCACTCTTGAAAGTAAGGAATCAATGATGCATTAACAATCTCCATGCTTGTTTAGCTAATAAGGCCATGTTAAAGGCTTTTATATCCCTAAATCCTAATCCTCCTCTGGATTTGAGATCACATAATTTTTTCCATTTTTCATAATGTATCTTTCTTTTTTCCTCTGTTTCCTCCCACCAAAATTTAGTAAAAAGAGATGTGATTTCCTTACATAGACCATCCAAAATTTGGAAGCAAGATAAAGCATATGTAGGGATTGTCGAAAGAACGGACTTTAGTAGAACCTCTTTACCTGCAGTACTTAAAAAACTACCCTTCCACCCCTTGATTTTAGCCTTAACTCTATCTTTAATAAACTCTAGTATCTTTTTCTTTGAGCAGCCAACAACCACAGGTAGTCCAAAGTACATTCCCATTTCATTCCTTTGAATTGGTCCTAATAAAGAACAAATTTCAGTTTTTCATCCTCGTATGCATTCCTTCTAAAATGAATAGCTGATTTATCAAGATTTATCACTTGTCCAGAGCTTTTCTCATATTTCCTTAATATATCAGACACATTTCTCACGTTCCTAACATTAGTCGAACAAAATATGTAAGAGTCATCAGCAAAAAATAAGTGAGTAATAGTAGGTCCATTTTTATTCAGTTGTAACCTTTGAATTTCACCTTTGTCCTCAACAATGTTCAATAGAGTAGAAAAACCTTCCGCACAAATTAAGAATAAGTAAGGTGAAAGTGGATCTTCTTGGTGGAGCCCCCTAGTTGGTTTAACATATCCTACAATTTCTCCGTTTAGCTTAAATCTATATGTAGGAGTAGAAATGCATTGCATTATCCAATTCACAAACCTATCATGAAAACCCATACGTAAAAGTATTTTTTGAATATAACCCATTCAACTCTATCATATTTGGATATGCTTTTAAGTCCGGCAGCAAGAATTTTAGCAATAATCTTATAAAAAATAGTACATAGGCTAATAGGCCTAAATTGAGATATTCCAGTTGGATTTTTAATTTTTGAAATCAAGGTTATGAGAGTTTCATTCCACTCTGGAAGGATATATCCTAAACTAAAAAAACTTCTAACTGCATCACAAATATTCTTTTCTAAAATATTCCAATATTTTTGAAAAAATAAAGGTGTCATCGCATCAACACCTGGGCTTTTAAAGGGTGCATAGAAAATACAACTTTCTTAATTTCATCGTCATTTACATCCTTAGTAAGATCATGGTTTGAAGACTCATTAATAGTAGTCGGTACATGGTTCAAAATATCATCAAAATTAGTAAGATTGGATGAAGTAAAAAGTTTATCATAAAAATGCGTTATCTCTTGCAATAGATCTTCTTGATCTACCACTCATTTTCCATCAGATGTTAGGAGACCATTAATAATATTTCTTCTTCTCCTTTGTAATGTAGACATGTGAAAAAAGGAAGAATTTTTATATCCCTCTTGTAGCCATAAATTCTAGTTTTTTTCCAATAAATCTTTCATCTTTATAAGCCTGTGATAACTCTTTTTTTAGCAACTTTAACTTGTTTATGTCAAATCTACTATGGTTGCCTCTAAGATCTTCTATTCTCTTTTTAATTCCATTAATTCTTTTTTTAGAATTACCGTTACCCCCTCGTAACCATCCAACCAAGGACTTACGACATTGCTTAATCTTAAATTTGACTTTTCTTTGTAAAAAATTATTTGCATCACTAGACCAAGCATTATTGATGATACTATGTACCTCTTCATGATCTATCCATCTCTTATCAAAATAAAAAAGTTTTTTCTTCTTAATCATATTAGCATTAGTAAGAAGAATTAGAGTAGAGTGATCTGAAGCTTCAGTATCAATATGAATTATATTAGCATTTTCAAATTTAATTTTCCAATTAGGAGAAACTAAAGCTCTATCTAATATTTCTTGGATCGCGCCCTCATTTTCTCTATAACACCACCAAGTCCAAAATTTCCCTTTAAAACCTAAATCAACTGCACCTAAGTTCCAAATAAAATCCTTAAAATTTTTAAATATTCAGTTATCTCTAATTCTTCCACCTTATTTTTCAGAGCTATCCATAATATAATTAATATCGCCAACTAAAACCCATAGAGGACCCCAATTTATAGATCGATCTATTAATTCTTGCATTTGTATTCTACGGTGACCTCTATCAGTACTTAAGTAAACAAAAATATACCAATAATCACAATTATATAAGCTATCTTTTACAAGAGTTTCAATATAAAAGGATGAAGTGTATGTTTGACACACATGCATATCGTCATTCCAAAATAAAGATAGGCCTCCGGATAGTCCCAGTGGTTCCACAATGGTTGCATTATCCATATTGAGTTGTCTCTGAACCCTTCTAATCATGTTTTCCTTGTTTTTTTCCACTTAATAACACCAAATTTGGGGAGTGGAGACGTAACGACTCCTTCAAAAAAGGAATTGTCAAGGATCCAGATAAAGGATCTGATGCACACTTGGTATATTTATCCATCAATGGACTCAAGCTAATGTTAGCTGTATGACTTCAGACAGAAAAGAATCAAAACTCAGGGACATGTTTCCTTGGGGTTTCCTTGACAACAGTACGAAGTCAATTCTACAGTTGGAAAGTGACTACCTGTACTGTACATGCTACAATGCAGAAACAATGAAGCAGTCAATTCCCATTGGGAAGGGCTTTGTACTAACCAAGTGTGTACATCATCTAAGTGATGTCATCCAAAGGATATTAACGAGAAGCATTACAACAAAACATCACTTGAACATTTGTGATATTATTCAAGCACTCAAGAATCTGATCATCAAGAATTGAAGTCACAAGTGCATCAAGAACAAAGTACAACACTACTACGGACCAGTTCCTACAATAAGTCTTTCATATGTCCTTATTTAAGTTGTATCTTTGTTTTGTTCTTCATTGTAATTCCTATTTTTCTTATTTAGAAGCTTTAACTAGGAACCTCCAAAAACCATAAATCCTTAGAGTTTGTGTCGTGACTAGAGTTAGTCATGAGTCGAAGTTTTTATAATAGGTGTATTGCAAAGTGGCTTGTAATAGGTGTATTACAAGTTAGTGAGGGATTAAGAGTTTAATTCCTAGGTTACAATAGGTTGTAATATAAAGATTGCTCAAGTAGTGAATTTGAAATCCTACTAGTGTAGGTCGTGGTTTTTTTATCCCCTTGAGCAAGAATTTTTCCACGTAAAATCTCCTGTGTCATTTACTTACTGTTTCATTAGCTATTTCTGTGGGAACTGGTATAGGACCAACTCTCTATATAGTTTGGTGGATTCATACATTCTATCAGCTGTGATGGTTCCTAACACTGCCGCCAGGCAACCCAATGGGGAATGATTAACCTAATTACTCATTTTAGTATTTTTGACATAAAAATTATTAACTAATTAAATAGTATGAAATAGAACTTAAAGGGTAAATGATGATATTTACGTGAATTACAATGATGAACCACCCTTAGGAACCCCCAAAACCCGGTGTCACAAGTGCGTGAGCATGAATTAGGAGATGTAATAAAATACATCATCCATTTGGAATACAAATTAGACAGGATAATATAATAACTCTGATGGAGACTCTGCATACTGGGATCGTAACATGAAATGCAACTCACGCTAAGTTCCCGCAACATACGCGCCTCTGCTCCGAAAAGACCACCAGACATATATGTACCTGCACAAATATGTGCAAAAAGTGTAGCGTGAGTACGTAAATCAACGCGTACCCAGTAAGTATCTAGCCTAACCCAGAGAAGTAGTGACGAGGAGTCGACATCGACACTTACTAGTGGTCCAATAAAACAATTATGGTAAGAATTAAACAGATATGTGAAAAAGTAATCAAGCGAAATAAACAAGTGTAAATACGTGATACGATCCTCCTTTCTACGATAGGCTCAAGCTCTCAATCTACAATTACCTCCTCAACCGGAGCATAAATATACAATGGACCTCACCAGATAGGTCATTATAATTCAAATCAGGAAGACTCGTAGATACACTGACTTCTTGTCAATTATTACACATGATTCCATGAGAGTATTTTACAGAAATGTCGAGGCGTATGACTCGATCCCATCATAATCTGCACACTGCCGAGGGTCGAACGACACGAACCATAGATGTATCTATTATACGGCCGAGGCGAATGACCCCACTCACGAGTAGACGTGTGAGTTATAAATTTTTAAAGAAAACCTTTCAATGAAAACACATAGCGCGGGAGAAATTCCTATAATGAGTACAATTATTCCACGGCTAGTCATAAAGCTCATCAAATCTCTACAAAAGCAAGTCTATCACACTACACAAGTCCAATCTAAATTCTTAATGCGAAATAAAGGAATTAACGAGCAAAAATAACCTCTATAGTACAATTATAGCATGGTGTGAACTTAAGTCTACCCGGATAATAGCATGAATTTAGTTACGTACTGACTCTCGTCACCTCGTGCGTACGTAGCCCCCACAACAAGTAACACCTATCAAATACATCACCCATGGGTAGTTTCCCCCACACAGAGTTAAACAGGAGATTTACCTCGCTACGAAATTCCATAACCGACTTCAAAGCCTCTCTAACACCTCAAATCGATGCTTGTCGATCAAAAACTAGTCAAATAAGGTGAAAACCAATCAAAATATACTCTAATGCCCATAATCAATCAATTTAAACAAATTTCCAACTCAGCTTGAAGAGTCGACAAAGCCAACCCTCGGGGCCACGTGCTCGGATTCCGAAATTTTTTGAAAATAAATATTACCCATGACGTTACTAACTCAAGTAAATAATTTATTCCCAATTTCATGCCCCAATTCGTGTTCAAAATCAAACAAAACAAATTTCTAGGTTTTCTATCAAAATCCCAAATTTCAATTAATTTTCCTTGAATTTCCATGTTAAAATCTATATATAATCCAAGTATTTAACTTGCAATAGGTGGGAATCACTTACCTTGTGTTACTTGATGAAAATCTCCCCTTGAAGCTCTCCAAAAATCGCCCTACCAAATGGAAAATGTGAGAGAAATGGGCTAAGTCCCGAAATATAACCCCATATTCCTTGCTCTTCACGATCGCGGAATGACCCTCGCAATCGTGAAGGCCAAACAACCATAGACCAAAAATCTCCGCTGCGCCTTCGTGTTCCTCACACCGCGTTCATGAAGCTTTCCATCCCCACTGCTTTGCGTTTGTAGGGTAGGCCTCGCATTCGCGTAGGCCAAACTGCCTCAGGCCCAGTTTTTCCCTTTCCTTCTACACGTTCGTGACTACCCCTTTGTGTTCGTGTTGGTTCCTCAAGATCTTCTCCGCATTCGCGACCTCTGTGTTGCGTTCGCAATAAGAAATCTCCTCCATCCAACAAATCCTTCTTCACGAAAGCCTCTACGCATTCGCGATGAAGGACACTAGAACCAACATCGACATCAGCAAAACATGAGGAATACGACCTGAAACCATCCCGAAACACACCCGAGGCCCCAGGACCCCTTCCAATCACACCAACTAGTTTCATAACATGACACCAACTTGATCAAGTCCTCAAATCACATCAAACAACATCAAAATCATGAATCACGCCTCGAATCAAACTTATAAATTTTCAAATTTCCAAATTTTTTCTCTTATGTCTAAACATATCAAATCAATTCGGAACGACTTCAAATTTTGCACACAAGTCCCAAATGACATCACAGACCTATTCCAACTTTCGGAATCGATATCCGACCCCGATATAAAAGAGTCCACTCCCGTCAAACTTTTCAAAAACCTTCAAATTTTCAACTTTCGCCAACTGATCCCGAAATGACCTACGGACCGGACGCGCTCCTAAAAACAGAATCACCATACGGAGCTATTCCTAGGCTCGGTATCCAAAACGGACATCGATAACATTAAAATACACTTCAACCCAAATTTATGAAATTCTTCCAAAATGCCAACTTTCCACAATAAGTGTCGAAACGCTCCCGAGTCATCCAAAACCCGATTCGGACATACACCCAAGTCCAAAATCATCATACAAACCTGTTGGAACTTCAAATCCAGATTCTGATATCGTTTACTAAAAGTCAAACATTAGTCAATTCGTCCAACTTAAAGCTTCTAAAATAAGAATTTTTCTTCTAAATCAACACCGAAATTCCCAAAATTCAATTCCGACCACACGTGCAAGTCATAATACCTGAAGTGAAGCTACTCAAGGCCTCAAATCGTTGAATGACACTATAGCTCAAAACGACTGGTCGGGTCGTTAAATTCTCTCCCACTTAAACATACGTTCGTCCTCGAACGTTCTAAGAAATACTCAGGAGTTGTCCAAAATCATTATTGACACCTCGTGCACCTACCTAAGCCACCATAACCCAGTTGAGCACATTAGCTCGAGCCATGCTGAAGATCATTCCTGCTACCTTAGCTAATAAACTTTAGAACCAAATTTCAACATCCGAAATTCTCCACGATACCAAATTCTAACACACGAACATCGTATCAATCACCAGACACTGAACCCAACGTGGCTGTCACGACCCGAATCCCCACCGTCGGGATCGTGATGGCGCCTAACATTTCACTTGATAGGCAAGCCAACATTAAAAATTTTAAACACAATCATCTTAAAACTTACAGCGAATTACTACAATTCAACACATGATGCCTTAATAAGGAAACGAAAATTCATAATAACACTGTATATATCATATATCTCTACCCATGATCTGGAGTCACAACTCACAGACTACTATGATTTATCTACAATTATGTGTCTGAAGGAAAATAAAACGGTTTATGAGACAAAGAAACAATAAAATAAGCAGGTAGGAGAGGAATCCATGGACTTTGAACGTCGACAGATCTACCTTGGGTCTCATGTGAAGAAATCAGCTGCAAATCCAAGAATCAGCTTGGACCGATACCTGAATCTGCACAGAAAGTGCAGAGTACAGTATGAGTACAACCGACCCCATATACTTGTAAGTTTCGAGCCTAACCTCGGCGAAGCAGTGACGAGGCTAGGACAAGACACTCACAAACAACTTGTGCAATATAATCATACATGTAGCAATAACAAAAATAGTAGAAATAAGACATAAAATATTGGGAAGGGGCATGCTGAGGGATTCACACTGTAAGAAATTAGAACCATGATATAACCGGATAAATCAAAATGCCTTAAACAGATAAGTAAGAACGGTACAAGAAACTGCACGGCATCACCCTTCGTGCTTTTAATCTTAACCTCACCATATGAAATAATGAAATGGCACGGCATCACCCTTCGTGATTTACACTCTTCCTCACCATATGAGATAATGAAATGGCACGGCATCACCCTTAGTGCTTACACTCTTCCTCACATATGAAATAATGCAACGGCACGACATCACCCTTCGTGTTTTACACTCTTCCTCACCAATCAAAGATCAATAATGGCGGATAGATAGAAATATCAAAGAAAAATTAGTATTTCATCAATAATTAATACCACAATATCAACCTCAACCTTGAACCAATTCAACAATTACCAAATTCAGTAAAGCTGGATAGAAGTTTCCCAACATCATATATGGTTATGCTAAGCAAGAACAATATGATTAAAAACTACAACACTTGCAAGAATAAGACTCACTCGCATGCTATGACTCGACAACAACACATAGGTTCTCGTCACCTCACCTAGACATCATACTCAACAACCAAACACGTGGCAAATAAGCAAATAATACCTAATCCCTCAAACCAAAGTTAGACACGACACTTACCTTGATCCGCATGCCATTCACTGCTCAAGTACCGCTTTTCCTCTAGAATTCACCTCCAACCCACTCGTATCTAGTCATAATTAGCTTAATAACATCAATTATCGCTAAAGAAATCAATTTCAATGTACAATTATAGATTTCCCAAATTTTCCCCCAAAAAATCAAAAATCAACCCCGGACCCGCTTGGTCAAAACTCGAGGTTCAGACCAAAATTCGTTTACTCATTCACTCCCGAGCTCGAATATGTAATTAGTTTTGGAATCCGACCTCAAATCAAGGTCTAAATCCCCAAATTTGCAAAATTTCCAATTCTCCCAAAATCCCGAATTTCTACCCTTAAAGAACAAGATTTAGGACTAGAAATTCAATGAATGATAATGGAAATTGAAGAAAATGAGTTAAGAAGTGCAAACCTATGATTTGGTGTTGTAAGTCGAGTTCTAGTGATGAAAAATAAAATTTGGGAAGAAGTCCTGTTTTTTTGTTCTGTTTTGAAAATCACTGGACAGGTCTTCATCGCGTTCGCTAGAGACCTGTCGCGATCGCGATGCACAGCGGCCAGAAAGGCCTTCGCGTTCGCGTAGGTCTGTCCCCCCGACCTTCGCGTTTGCGAGCCTAAGCCCGCTTTCGTGTAGAACAACTCGAAGAATTCCCAGCCCTCCTCTAATACACTACGCGTTCGCGTCTAGCCAGTCGCGTTCACAAAGAGAAAAACCCCTAATGCTCCACATTCGCAACCCAAGCCTCGCGTCCGCGTAGAAGAAATCCACCCCCAGCCCAGCTTACACTTCGCGATCGTGAGACAGGCTTCGTGATCGTGAAGCAAAAAACGGAAGCACACCAGAAACTACATAAACATTAGATTTTTCTAAGTCTCAAACTAGCCGTGGCCTATCCGAAACTCACCCGAGCCATCGGGGCTCCAAACCAAACATGCTCACAAGTCTAAAAACATCATACGAACTTGCTCGTGCGATCAAATGACCAAAATAACACCTAAAACTATGAATTTAGCACCAAAACTTATGATATTTTCAAGAACACTTTAAAATTACTATTTTCTCAACCGAAGGTCCGAATCACGCCAAATCAGTTCCGTTTCTCACCAAATTTTACAAATAAGGTATAAATATCATAATGGACCTGTACTGGGCTCCGAAACCAAAATATGAGCCCGATACCAACAAAATTAAACATTAACCAAATTCTTTAAAATCATTAATTTTCAGCCTTCCAATTTTAGTCAAAAATTCATTTCTCGGGCTAGGGATCTCGGAATTCGATTCCGGGCATATGCCCAGATCCCATATTTTACTATGTACCCACCGGGACAGTCGAAACACGGGTCCGGTTACTCAAAACATGATTGAATTCAACTAAAATTTATTTTTAAGGACAAAATTTATTATTTCTTCAATTTCCACATAAAAGCTTTCCAGAAACACGCCCGGACTGCGCACGCAAATCGATGAGGGTATAAATGAGATTTTTAAGGCTAGCGCATAATTGAGTTTAAAACATAAGATGACCTTTTAGGTCATCACAATGACCATGCTCCTCCGCTGAAATCACACCATGTACCGTGTAACTGATTTTTCCAAGGCAATCTCCCCAAGCACAACAACTGAAATTTCCACTGAGCCAAAGCCCGTAGCATACCTCATAACATATATAAGCCATGTTCCAACACTCGCAATACTGCCACGATGAAAGAGATCTGTAGAAACTCACAACCACCTACCAAATCACAATCATGGAGTCTCTCCTCCTGACAAGAACCATTACTTTATTTTGAACCGAATAACGATATTTGCCTTTTAATATACCCTTTCTAACTCCGATCACACCGATCCCAGGTCCAATAACCTCGTCTCGTCAGTACCATCCACTCGGTCAATAAGCCATCTCAGACACATAAGGAAAACGAACTCTGGAAAGAACTACTCAACCCACGTAATTAATAAACAACCAATAAGATGTTATGAAACTTCATCTGAAAATGAGAAACAAAACACACAAGAATAGATATAGGGAATTGTACTCAACATCACACTATTGCGGCGTGCAACCCGATCTACACATGATATCGTTGCGATGTGCAACCCGATCCAACAAGGATATCCGTGGTGGCGTGCCACCCAATCCAAACTACATACCCGTGGCGACGTGCCACCCAATCCAAACAATGTACCCATGGAGACGTGCCACCCGATCCACACATAATAATCTATAAGGAAATACCTACCGAGCCAGAATGCTCATAACTACAAAATACCCGAATGTCGACCACAAGCACACCAAGTGTATAAATACCATCCCTAGGAGAAAGATAGCTCCATACGCTACAAAACTCAAACATGACTAAGGTGCAATAAATTACCTGCATCTCGAGAGCCATCATGCTCGCATAACACCGCATACTACGAGGGACCACAACACATATGCGAATAATCAAGTCGTCTCACAATCTACATGGCGCAGTAGAGTATTACATGGAATAGCTAATGATGGGAATAAAATCCAACGCTCGAAGACTCCTCCATAAGCAAGGCTATGCTGAACGAACACACCCGGCCTGATATAGAGCACACATTCACATTTAGACACATCCACAAACCTCATGCCCATTATGATCGTATTGTACTAGTCCTAATAACCTCCCAAGGATCCACAACAACCCTATTCATGAAACATAAGAGCAGTCGTCCAATCCAGAACAATCTTCCACAGTTCACAACCAAACGAATAGAGCGTCTTCCAGGCCTAAACTCTCGCATTTGCGATAGTACCATAATATCCATGCTAGGCTTCAATCTTTAATCAATCAAGTGACTACATGTCACACCTATACAATCTTTCCGTAGGATACACCCCCACGACCTTCCGCACTAGGTAGCATAGTCTGCATATCCTACTACCGACCATACTAGTGCTGTAAAGCAAGTCGAGAACCCGCAAATCAGTACACAAAGCCTCTTACACATGACACCATTTTCAGGTGACGCTAAAAAAAATACCAGCTTACCCTAAACATCTGAATTCTTTCCTGCTCATCCGAGTTCGTGACATTCTTGTCAACACCGAACCACAACTTTGATCCTTCACTTCCAATTCCCATACTGCTCACTGCACCTAACATGCCACTACGCGAGAGTACAAGAATTTTATCATAACTCCTGAACCACTAATAACATAAACACTTCATCATATAGAAACCTTTCACTTACTCATTTCTAGAGAACCATTGCAACACGCAATTGAATTGCCATAATCGGAGAAAATACAAGCCTCAAGTTGTGGTCTAAACCACCATAATTTTCCGGGATCCATCTACACATAACATGCCATTATAATCTAATACATCCAAATAAATCAAATTACGATGGCTGCCAAGCCTCGCACGTACCGCCACAAATCACATGTATAACTTAACACACTGAAGGAACTGATCATTGTCGCCATCATGCCGATTCAACCATTGCTAACCGAACCAACTTCTGCTAATTCACATTTGACTTGCCTTAGAAATAACAATAGTGGCTCCATTCAAAACATAACAAACTCGATCCACACTCATCCTGAGTGACCCAATTTACGAGACCACGTCGTCTCAAAACCCACGAACCATCTCGTACCCTTTTTGTATGCACGATCACATCTTCAACTAGTACACCTCTTCTGATAATCCCTCTATGAATCTGAAGTTATTTTCTCCCATTTCTCCAATGCTGCACCGCAGACCGATGATAACATAGAACACTCCAAGTCTCTCTCATAATCCACTGCAAAAGCTCGATACTTAACCATACCACAGACTCAAAGTCCTTATGCACCACACCTTAATTTTGAGCCCACTAGGACCTGCCACACCTCTTTTATGTTCCGCAACCCTATTGCGAGGTTGAGTTAGAAGAGTTTTTCCAATTGAAGTGACGTTTTGAAAAGGGATTATTTATTATTTAGAGTCGCCACTTGGAATTGAGTTTTGGTATTCCAAATCACCTTTTATTGAATCCCTTATCAAAAGGAAGATTTGACTCCTAATTTATGGTCTACGAAAACAGAAGACTGAGTAAGGAATTTTGTTGACTGAAGAGAAGGTGTAAGGCACCCCTCGAGTCCCGTGGTTCTAGCACGGACACTTTATTGACTAATGTAAGGCTTAAATCAATTTTTTAGCTATTCTTGTATTTTATTGATTGTGGCTTATGTATTACCGCTTAATTAATTATTATATTTTATTAATTTTGTTCACCAAGATGCAGAACCCACACAAGGTACTTCTTTGAAATTAAATGTTAAACCAAGGTATGGAATGTACACATGGTTATAACATAATTATTTTAAATTTAAAGGCATCGAGATGCGAAATGCGCACATGATCCTTTTATTATTTAACCATATTAATCCAAGGTTCGAGTATGAACACATGTGCTGATATTTAAAGTACTTCTAAAGCTTTTCTAGTGTTTTAGAATATTTCATTTGTTTTGTCTCTTTCATATTCGAGACACTTATGTTTATAATTTTCTAAGGATTTATAAGTAAAAATTAAACAAAAAAAAAGGTAGACCAAACTAACTGGATCATAAAGTTAAAAGCATAACCAATCTATTAAACTAGAAGGAATTCGTCACAAATAACAAGGCTCGAAATTTGCACACAAAAAAATTCCTACGCAAAAATGTACATGAATTTCTACATTGAAGAAATTATTTTTATTTTGCCATGCAAAGTTGATAATTTTTAAAGACTAATGGAAACGATTAAATCAAACACAAATATCACACATATTCACTTAAACATTTAACTAAATTAAGCTCAACAGTACATGGGCATTAAACTAATTTCACATGAAAATGAATAAACAAAAAAAAAGTAAAGTATTTAAGTAAAATAAGCAAAAGGGATCAACAAGTCAACAGTAGAACATTAAGAAGAAATAGACAAAAGAACAATATCATTGAAAACGTAATAGACCTTTATATAATAAAATCTGATGCCAACTTTTTTTTGAAACTCAAGAGTATGGTAACTTTTAAACAAAGCTTCGAACAGAGACCGCGAGTTTGCCGACGAATTTCAAACAGAACCAACAACCTCGACCAAGACCATATGCAGAATTGACAACATCAACTTGCCAAAAACTCGACCTCGACAGTAAGGAAAATTGGGAGAGAACGAGTCGTTTTGCTGAGTTTTTGGCTACTTTTGATTGAGGAAGAAGGGACTGTTTTGGTAACGAAAATGGTGTAATAAGTTGCTGCTGGTTTTAATGATCTTTAATGGTGGAAAACATGGGTGTCAATGGTGGTGAGGGAAGAAAAAGCTTCAGGGATTTTCATGCTTTTTCATGGCAACAACATAACAATAGCGTTTTTTATAGCTGCTCTTGGGTGCTAATTTTTATCAGATTCCTCCCCCTGATTCCCTTTTCCTTTTTTGTGTTATTTATAGATGTGTGGGTTAATGGTGAGATGAGTGGGGGAAGTGGGAAGTAATGGGTGAATATGAGGGAAAATGGAAGTGAGTGATGTGAAAAGTGGGGAGTTAGGCTAGAAAAGTGGGGATAATGGGGTTAGTAAAATAAAAATATATAAAGAAAATCATATTTTAAATTTTTTTTATCTATTAAAGTTTTTATTTTTTAAAAGATAAATTAAAATATAAAGATAACAAGATTAACCAAATTTTCTTATATTATAGGAAAAGTAAATATTTACATATACTTTAAATGATACTAAGAAAGATTCTATAGCTTACTTATTAACATTATAATTAAAAGGAACCGAATAATTTTTGTTAATTTTCTTTTCTCTTTACAAATAGAAATAAAATTTGTATTCTAAAAGTGTGAATATTTTTGTAGTTTTTCCAAATAAAACCTATTAAGAGTAAGATAAAAGTTTAAATATCAAGATTAGACCTAGAGGAAATATTTACACTAAAGTAGTAAAAAATTAGGTGTTCACTGGACCGTTGTTGAGAGTCACCCACTCTGATTTGGTCCCGAATATAATCAACTCCAAAACTTTGCTAGCATATGAACACCCTCTCAAGAAGCATCCGGCTGAAGCACTTTCCTTGTACATCACATCTACACGAAGCATAAACTCTAAGTCTTCCCAAAACCTGAGCATGAATCGGCAAGGCCAAATATAGCACACATTCCTCAAATCCTTTGCTCGAATTACCACTGATGTTTTCTTTCCTTAGTCGTAATAACCCACCAATACATCGATAACCAGAAGCCACACAAGTAGACAATCACACAATCCAATCATAGACGGTGGGGCTCCCTCACTTAGCTTGAAGCTAGAATTACATAACTCTGGAACCCACCAAGATTCCTCCTTCCCCATTGACATCACCTGAAAGTCCAACAATACATTCCAAAATCTAAGTCATGTTGCATCCGAAAAAAATTCGTGGATCTAGTCATTGTCCACCATGAATTCCCATAGCAATTTGTGCATAGCCTCGAAATCATTGGAAATACAGCTACTGACCCGAGATTACAGAACATCCTCCTGTAAGGCAATGATAATAGCCTGCCCGGATACGTAGGGAAAAAAACATCTTGCACCACCTATGCAGTACCACTACAACTCCTCGATGCCCAATTGATAACAAGTGCTCCATGTCGCATAAGATTGAGTAGGAAGGAAATAAAGGCATAAGCTTCAAGGAATCAAATCGCACGAAAAGGAATCAAGAAGGGAAGTGCTCCTAACAACCATGTAGCCTCTCAAAAATAAGTACAGATGTCTCTGTACCGATCTGCAAGACTCTACTAGACTTGATCATGACTCGTGAGACCAAAGTGAATCTAATGCACTGATACCAAATTGTCACGAACCAAAATTCACTATAGGTCGTGATGACGCCTAACACCGCCGTCAGGCAAGCCACGGGAAATGATTAACCTAATTACTTATTTTAGTATTTTGACATAAAAATTCTCAATTAATTAAATAGTATAAAATAGAACTTAAAGGGTAAATGATGATATTTATGCGAATTACAATGATGAACCACCCTTAAAACCCACCCCAAAACTTTGTGTCACAAGTGCATGAGCATCAACTAGGAGATGTAATAAAATACAACATTTGTCTGAAATACAAATTAGACAGGATAATATAAATAATTCGGATGGAAACTCTGCAGGCTGTGGATCGTAACATGAATTGTAGCTCACGATAAGTCACAACAACATATGCGCCTCTGCGCCCAAATGACCACTAAGCATACATGTACCTGCACAAAAATGTGCATCAGGTGTAGCATGAGTACGTAAATCAACGTGTACCCAGTAAGTAGCTAGCCTAACCCCAGAGAAGTAGTGACGAGGGGTCGACATCGACACTTACTAGTGGTCCAATAAGATAGTTTTAATAAGAAGTAGACATATATGGGGCAAAGTAAACAAACGAAATAAATAAGTGTAAATACGTGATACGATCCTCCTCTCTACGATAGGTTCAAGCTCTCAATATGCAATTACCTCCTCAACCGGGGCATAAATATATAATGGACCTCATCAGATAGGTCATCATAATTCAAATCAGGATGACTCATAGATACACTGACTTCTTGCCAATTATTACGCACGTTTCCGTAGAAGTATTTTATAGAAATGCCGAGGCGCGTACAACCCGATCCCATCATAATCTGTGCACTGCCAAGGGTCGAACGATACGAACCATAGATGCATCTATTATACTTCTGAGGCGAACGGCCCGCTCCCATGAGAGTGTGGTACATAATCCTGCTGAGGCGAACAGTTCGATCCCATTAGAATAAGAAGTTTTAACGGGTCATTGACCTCACTCACGAATACACATGTGAGTTATAATTTTTTAAGGAAAACCTTTCAATAAAAACACATAGCACAAGAGAAATTCGTATAAGGAGTACAATTATTCCACGGTTAGTCATGAAGCCCGTCAAATCTCTACAAAAGCAAGTCTATCACTCCAGGCAAGTCTGGTCTCAAGTTGTAATGCGAAATAAAGGAATTAAATGAGCAAAAATAACCCCTATAATACAATTATAGTATGGTGTGAACCTAAGTATACCCGGACAATAGCATGAATTTAGCTACGTACGGACTCTCATCACCTCATACAAACATAGCCTCCGCAACAACTAACACCTATCAAATATATCACCTAGGCTAGTTTCCCCATCACAGAGTTAGACATGAGACTTACCTCGCTCCGAAATTCCATAATCGGCTCCAAAGCCTCTCTAATACCTCAAATCGATGCCCGTCGATCCAAAGCTAGTCAAATCAGGTGCAAACCAATCAAAATATACTCTACTACCCATAATCAATCAGTTTAAATAAATTCCCAACTCCGCTAGAAAAGTCAACAAAGCAACCCTCGGGCCCACGTGCCGAAATTTTTTGAAGATGAACATTACCCATAACATTACTAACTCAAATATATAATTTATTTCCAATTCCATGCCCAAATTTGTTGTCAAAATCCAACAATACCAATTTCTAGGTTTTCTTCCAAAATAATTTTCACTAATTTTCCATGAATTTCCATGTTAAAATCTATATTTAATCCAAGTATTTAACTTGCAATAGGCGGGAATTACTTACCTTGTGTTGCTTGATGAAAATCTCCCATTGAAGCTCTCCAAAAATCGCCCAACCAAATGAAAAATGTGAGAGAAATTGGCTAAGTTTTGAAATATAACCCCACTGCCAGTTCCTTCCGCTTCGCTATCGCGGAATGACCCTCGCAATCGCGAAGGCCAAACAACCCTGGACCAAAAATCTATGCTTCACGTTCGCATTCCTCACACCGCGTTCGCGAAGCCTTCCGTCTCTACTACTTCACATTCGCAGGGTAGGCCTCATGTTCGTGTAGGCCAAACGACCTCAGGCCCAGGTCCTCCCTTTCCTTCTACGTGTTCGCGACTGTCCCTTTGCGTTCACGTAGGTTCCTCGGTCTATTCTCTACGTTCGCGACCTCTGTGTCGCGTTCACAATGAGCAATCTCCATTCTCCTCCAGCCCACAAATCCTTCTTCCCGAATGCGATCGCCTCTACGCGTTCGCGATGAAGGACACCCGAACCAGCATCAGCAACATCAAAACATGGGGAAAATGATCAGAAACCATCCCGAAATACACCCGAGGCCTCCGGGATCCCATACAATCACACCAACTAGTTCCATAACATGACACCAACTTGATCGAGGCCTCAAATCACATCAAACAACATCATAATCATGAATCGTGCCTCAAACTTATAAATTTTTCCAAATTCCATCTCTTGTGTCGAAACATATCAAACCAATCCGGAACGACTTCAAATTTTGCGCACAAGTCCCAAATTACATCTCATACCTATTCTAACTTCTGGAATCGAGATCCAACCTTGATATCAAATAGTCCACTCCCGGTCAAACTATCCAAAAACCTTCAAATTTCCAACTTTCGCCAACTGACCTCGAAATGACCTACGGACCTCCAAATCCACATCCGGACGAGCTCCTAAAATCAGAATCACCATACAGAGCTATTCCTAGGCTCGAAGTCCCAAACAGACATTGATAACATTAAAATACACTTCAATCCAAATTTATGAAATTCTTCCAAAAAGCCAACTTCCCATAATAAGCGTCGTATGGCTCTCGGGTCATCCAAAACCCGATTCAGACATATGCCCAAGTCTAAAATCATCATACGAACATGTTGGAACTTTCAAATCTCGATCCCGAGGTCGTTTACTCAAAAGCCAAATCTTAGTCAATTCTTCCAACTTAAATCTTCCGAAATGAGAATTTTACTTCCGAAACAACTCTGAACTTCCCAAAATTCAATTCCGACCACACGTGCAAGTTATAATACCTGAAGTGAAGCTACTCAAGGCCTCAAACCGCTAAATGACGTGTTAGAGCTCAAAACGACCGGTCGAGTCATTACATCTATCCCCAATTTCAGAAAAGAAAAAAAACTAATGGAGTAATACCTTTCGAGAAATTTCTGAATTTTGTAACTTTTTTTTCCACAGCAATACCAGAATTTGTGTCTAATATACTCTCTAAAAAGATTGTGATGGATAATGTTGAATAATGGCTACTTTCATAGAAGTAATTATCCGTTTTCTACAAGGTTCATGCACTAAATTTAAATCCCACACAAGCTAAAATTAGGGCTGCTTATCGGGCGGATTGGGCGGTTATTTACTCTTAACGGTTTGGCTTATCAGTTATCGGCTTTTAAATGTATTAATCCGCTAGCCACCCGATAAGATATCGAGCGGATTGGTATCAGTTTACCTCTTACCGGACGGTTTATCGGCCTAATTCTACCTATGGTAATCGACTACTAATTCTACCTACTAATGTAACTCCTTGGGTAAACTCTGGTCTAAGACAGTAAGACTAGCAAAAATAGAGGCATTAAGTCATTAACCAAATTCATATACTCTATCATATTCAACATTTAACCGTGTGCATACATTTGAGGTTTACAATGGATGAAATTGGTTTCAGATTTCAGACATGACATCAACAAATATACACTTTGACTTTATAAACGAAAGCTTATACTTTTGTTACTGCCAAGTGCCAACTGCCAGTCTGCCATAATGTCCAGTTAACGACTTAACGTCCATTTTGTTACTGGCTTACTGCCAACTGCCATTACAGA
>ML369099.1:0-24441 GCA_005239525.1 Nicotiana knightiana
TTCCAAATATCATTGAATTATTAAGTGAACATCTAGAAGGTTACATCTCACAATTTAGATTATGGTCCTTCTTTGTAAGAATATTCTCTACTAAGTTCCTGATTTTTCTGTTAATCATGTGTATATATACGGGCACCCACGTCACATGTATGATTCGGGAGCGGGGTAGCTCTACTATTATGTTGACCGTGTCACATGTTCGATTCGTGAGCGGTGTAATAGATGCATCTATGGTTCGAACCCTTTGACCCTTCGGCAATGCACATTTATTATTGCGTCGTATCGGCCGTACATTCACGACATCTTATATGTTTGTTAACTGTTTAGTGTTTCTGTGGTTATTTACCTGTTGAATATCCTGGAAGAATGAAATTCGTAATCTGTACGATAGAGGACTTGACACGTAAAGGTAATTGTAAGGAAATTTGATGCTCCTGTCTTCATCATGTATTTATAAATGCCATTCTTGCTTAGCCTTATATTTAAATTATATTATTTTGACCCTAGTAAGTGTCACGTCGACCTCTCGTCACTACTTCTTCGAGATTAGGCGGGATACTTACTAGGTACATATTGCTTATGTAGTCATGCTACGCTCTGTACTTAATTGTACATGTTCTAAGGCAGGTGTATCTGGGTATCAGTCCGGAGCTCGTTCCTGATTTATACCTGGTCGAGGCTTCATAGTGAGCTGCTTCTCCTAACGACTTCCATCAGCACTTTGGAGCTTTTCTTTTTGATAATTCTGTCTATATTTTTCTCAGACAGTAGGAAAAACTTTTATTCCTTTCGGTATTACTCTACTAGATGCCTGTAGACTTGTGACTAGTTCCTGGCACTCACATTAATAGACCATTCTTTTGGGATGTATTTCTTAAATTATGACTCTTTTTTTCGGTTATTCAGCTTAAAAATTTCCCGAGTTATATGTTATTACCGAATGTCATAAATTTACTCTAATTAAATGTTGGGAAACATTTTTGAAAAGATGAATGCAACTCACCAGTAGATAAATGTGCGCTTGCTTGACAACGGTGTTGTGCGCCATCGCGACCTGGGTTAGGATTTGGGTCGTGACAACATGGTATCAGAGCTCTAGGTTCACATAGGTCTCACAAGTTACGGGCAAACCTAGTAGAGTCTTGCGTATCGGTACGGAGACGTCTGTATTTATCTTCGGGAGTCTATAGGGTGTTAGGAAATCTCTCTTTATTCATCTTCTATCGTGCAGTTCATGGTATACTAAATCTCACTCTTCTATTCTCTCACAGATGGTGAGGACGCACGTAGCCGACATTCCGGACCCGGGAGGGGCCGTTAACCCCGTCATCCGAGGCCATAGCAGAGGTCGGGGGAGGGCACCGACCCGAGGTAGGGGACGAGGCGTCCCAGAGCTGTTCCAGTTGCATCGCCAGCGGATCCAGCAAGGGATCCCATCACTGAGGAGCAGGGCGAGGTTCCCTCAGCAGATCCTGCCCCGTTGGACTTCATGAAGGCACCGGGATTTCAGGAGGTCATGGGCCGTATGATGGGGTTCATGGACACCATGACTCAGGCTGGTTTATTTCCAGCGGATTCGGCCACATCTCAGGCGGGAGGGGGAGCACAGATCCCTACTGCCAAGGTCGTAGGGCACGCAACAACAATATATCAGACCCCGGGTACACTGCCCGTGCGCGGGGTCCAACCAGTAGCAACAGCACCTGAGCCCAGACAAGCTGCGAACGGCGATTCGCAGAAGCTACTACACAGATGGACCAGACTGCACTCTCCTATCTTCGGATGCGAGCGTCAGGAGGACGCCCAGGACTTTATTGATAGGTGCAGGTACAGACTGCACAACATGAGGATACTGGAGCCCCATGGAGTTTCCAGCTAGAGGGCAGGGCCCGTAGATAGTGGCAGTCCTAAATTCCTAGCAGACCGGTAGATTCTCCTCCCATCACTTGGGAGCAGTTCACTTAGCTATTCCTGGACAGGTATATTCCAACCTTTGAGAGGGAAGAGCTGCGGTATCAGTTTGAGTAGCTGGAACATGGTCAGCTGTCAGTTACCGACTACGAGGCTAGGTTTACTGAGTTGTCTCGTCATGAACTCATGATACTTCTTACTGACGCAGAGAGAGTGCAGAGATTTGTAACTAGGTTGCACTCAGGTATTAGAGCCAATATGGCTCGAGAGGTGGAGATAGGGACTCTTTATCAGCTTGTGGAAGAGATTTCTCACAGGATTAAGGGTTATCGGTCGAGGAGCAGAGAGCAGGGGAAGCAGGATAAGAGAGATAGATTTTCTGGGGATTTTAGAGGCGCTCCAGCCAGGGGCAGAGGTCAGTTTGGTAGGGGCCAGCCTAGTAGGCCCCATATTCAGCACCCCCACCACCTTCTCGAGGTGCTCCGACGAGGCCTTATTTCAGTGCTATGACGGTGAGTTCTTATCGTCCTCCAGCCATTCAGGGTTCCTCCAGCGGGTATTCTGGTCATCAGGGGTCTCCCATCCCTTATTTCAGTGCTATGCTAGAGAGTTCATACCGCCCTCCAGCTATTCAGGGTTCTTTAGGGTAGCAGGCTATGGTGCCGAGAGGTTGTTATGAGTGCGGGGATCTAGGCCATATTAGGAGGACTTGTCCCAGGCTTCGGGGCAAGGCCATGCAGCAGATTCATCAGCCTATGCTTTCAGCACCGACAGTTCGGCCACCCAGAGGTGGAGGACAGACTGGTAGAGGTCGTCCTAAAGGTGGAGGCGAGGTAGGGGAGCCCAGCCAACTCCTGTTCATTCTGGTGGAGGTCGGTCATCCGGCGCTCCAGCTAGATTCTATGCTTTTCCGGCCAGACCAGATGCAGTGGCCTCAGATACCGTGATCACAGGTATCATTTCAGTATGCGGTATAGATGCATCGGTATTATTTGATCCATGATCCACTTATTCATATGTATCAACCTTGTTTGCTCATTTCCTGTATATTCCTCGTGAGTCTTTGGGTACTCCTGTTTATGTGTCCACTCTTGTGGGCGATTCTGTGGTAGTGGACCAAATTTATCGGTCCTGTGTGGTTACATTCTGTGGGTTCGAGACCAGAGCGGACCTCATGTTGCTTGATATGGTTGATTTTGAGGTCATCTTGGGCATGGATTGGCTATCTCCCTATCATGCCATTCTAGATTGCCATGCCAAGACTATTACTCTAGCCATGCCCGAGTTGCTGAGATTGGAGTGGAGAGGTTCCTCAGTTAGTGCAGCTAGTCGGGTTATTTCTTTCCTGAAAGGCTCGGCGTATGGTCGAGAAGGGTTGTTTGGCTTATCTTGCTTATGTGCGGGACACCACCGTCGAATCTCTGAGGATTGATTCAGTGCCGGTAGTTCGAGAGTTTGCTGATGTATTCCTTTCAGACCTTCCAGGCATGCCACCGAATCGTGACATTGATTTTTGCATTGACTTAGCTCCAGGCACCTAGCCTGTCTCTATTCCCCTATACCGTATGGCTCCGAAGGAATTGAAGAAATTGAAAGAACAACTTGAGGATTTTTTGGCTAAGGGGTTTATCAGACCGAGTGTGTCGCCTTGGGGGTGCTCCAATGTTATTTGTGAAGAAGAAAGATGGGACTATACAGATGTGTATTGACTACCACCATTGTAGCAAGGTCACCATAAAAAACAAGTACCTGTTGCCGCGTATCAATGATTTGTTTGACTAGTTGCAGGGTGCTTGGGTGTTTTCTAAGATTGAATTGAGATCGGGGTACCATCAGTTGAAGATTCGGGACTCGAATGTTCCGAAGACTGCCTTTCATACGAGATAGGGTCATTATGAGTTCCTGGTGATGTCCTTTGGCTTGACTAATGCCCCAACATCATTCATGGATTTGATGAACAGGGTGTTCAGGCCTTATATTGATTCTTTTTTCATTGTCTTCATCGATGACATTCTGATTTACTCACGTAGCCTGGGGGAGCACGAGCAACATTTGGGAGTTGTGCTCCGGACTTTGCGAGAACAAAAGTTGTACGCTAAGTTCTCCAAATATGAGTTTTGGTTGGATTCTGTGGCATTCTTGGGACATGTGGTATCCGGAGAGGGTATCAATGTGGATCCTAAAAATATTGAGGCAGTTCATAGTTGGACACCCCCTACTACAGTGATAGAGATCAGGAGTTTCTTGGGACTGGCAGGTTATTATCGCCGGTTTGTGGAGGGTTTTTCATCCATTGCAGCCCCTATGACTAGATTGACCCAGAAGAATACCCTATTTTGATGGTCCGACAAGTGTGAGGCGAGCTTCCAGAAGCTTAAGACGGCATTGACCTCAACACCAGTTCTAGTGTTGCCTTCCGGTTCTGGGATGTATACAGTTTATTGTGACGCTTCACACGTTGGTTTGGGATGTTGTTGATGTAGGTAGGGCGAGTTATTGCATATGCTTCACGGAAGCTGAAGGTTCATGAGAAGAATTACCCTGTGCACGATTTGGAGTTGGCGACGATTGTTCATGCTCTTAATATTTTGAGGCACTACTTGTATGGGGTGCCTTGTGAGGTTTATACAGACCATCGCAGTTTGCAGCACTTGTTCAAGCAAAGAGATCTTAATTTGAGGCAGCATAGGTGGATTGAGTTGCTGAAGGATTATGACATTACCATTCTTTATCACCCGGTCAAGGCGAATGTTGTTGCAGATGCCTTAAGCAGGAAGGCAGAGAGCATGGGTAGCTTGGCTTTCATTTCAGCAGAGGAGAGACCACTAGCTTTAGACACTCAGTCCTTGGCTAATCACCTGGTGAGGTTGGACCTTTCAGAGCCCAGCCAGGTTCTTGCACGTGTGGTGACTCAGTCTTCATTATTGGGGGAGATCAGGACTCGGCAGTATGATGAACCGCACTTGGCAGTTCTCCGGGAGAGAATGTTACAGGGTGGTGCCAAGGAGGTTTCTATTGGCGAGGATGGTGTTCTGAGACTTCAGGGTCACTTATGTGTCCTTAATGTTGATGACCTGAGGGAGAGGATTCTAGAGGAGGCTCACATATCACGATATTCTATTCATCCTGGTGCTACGAAGATGTATCGTGACTTGAGGTTGCATTTCTGGTGGAGGCGGATGAAGAAAGACATAGTGGAGTTTGTGGCCAGATGTCTAAATTGCCAGCAGGTTAAGTATGAGCACCAGAGGCAGGAGGCCTAATCCAGCAGATGCCTATACCTGAGTGGAAATGGGAGCGCATCACTATGGACTTCGTAGTTGGGTTGCCACGGACTTTGCGGAAGGTTGATGCAGTGTGGGTTATTGTGGACAGGTTGACCAAGTCGGCACATTTCATTCCAGTAGCTACTACTTATACTTCAGAGAGGTTGGCCCAGATCTACATTCGGGAGATAGTTCGGTTGCACGTTGTTCCTGTGTCCATTATATTAGATTGAGGTCCTCAGTTCACCTCGCATTTCTGGAGAGCAGTACAGAGTGAGTTAGGCACCTGGGTAGAGCTCAGCACAGCATTCCACCCTCAGACTGACGGGCAGACGGAGCGGACAATTCAGATATTGGAGGACATGCTCCGAGCATGTGTGATTGACTTTGGAGGGTAATGGGACCAGTTCTTGCCCTTGGCCGAGTTTTCTTATAATAACAGTCATCAGTCCAGCATTGATATGGCTCCATTCGAGGCCTTGTATGGTCGGCGATGCCGCTCTCCTATCGGGTGGTTTGAGCCTGGCGAGTCTAAGTTATATGGCACCGGTCTGGTGAAAGATGCCTTGGAGAAAGTAAAGTTGATCCAGGAGAGGCTTCACACAGCACAGTCCAGACAAAAGAGTTACGCGGACCAGAAGGCGCGTGATGTATCATTATGGAGGGCGAGAAGGTTCTGTTGAAAGTCTCGCCGATGAAGGGTATTAGGAGGTTTGGAAAGAGGGGCAAGCTAAGACCAAGGTTTATAGGTCCATTCGAGGTGTTGAGGCGAGTTGGGGAGGTTACTTACGAGTTTGCTTTACCTCCCAGTTTATCAGGAGTTCATCCAGTGTTTCATGTATCCATGCTCCGGAGGTACCACGCCGACTTCTCTCACATGATAGACTTTAACACCATCCAGCTAGACGAGAAATTGGGTTACGAGGAGGAGCCAGTTGCTATCATTGAGAGGCAGGATCGCTAGTTGAGGTCCAAGAGGGTTTCCGCCGTAAAGGTCCAGTGGAGGGGCCAACCAGTCGAAGCAACTTGGGAGTCCGAGGAGGACATGCGGAGCAGATATCCACACTTATTCAGCACTCCAGGTATGATCCTAAACCCGTTCGAGGACGAACGTTTGTTTAAGAGGTGGAGAATGTAACGACCCGACCGGTCATTTTGTGTTCTAGGACCCCGTGCCCCTAAATGAGACTTCCGGTAGTTTCTTTTGCTGATTTACGACTTGCGGGGACAGGTGGTTCGAGGTTTGGAGGAGTTTGAGGTGGTGTAGGAACACTTAGTTCCTTAAGGTTGGCCTTAAAGGCCAAGTTTGACTTCGGTCAACATTTTTAGCAAACAACCTCGGAATCGAGGTTAGAAAGTTCTAGTAGGTTTGTATGATGATTTCGGACTTGGGCGTATGTTCGTAATAGGTTTTGGATGACTCGGGAGCGTTTCGGCGCCCAATAGTGAAATATGATTCCTTAAGTTCAAAACTTGAGGTTTAGAACGTGATTTTGTGTTATCGAGGTCTGAATGGAATTCTGAGACCGGGAATAGTTCCGTTATGTAATTTATGACTTGCTCGCAAACTTTGGTGTCATTCCGGGTAGTATAGGTATGTTTCGGCATGTTGAAAGTAAATTCAAGAACTTGAGGTTCAAAGTTTGATTCAATTTGGTTATGGGGTATGATTCTTAGATTTAGCATTTTTTCGGACGTTCCGAAGGCTCGAGCGAGTCCGTATTATGATTTAAAACTTGTTGGTATATTTGTACAGGGCCTCGGGTGGACCCGGATGCCATTCAGACATCATGCGAGGTAAACCAAGCTCCAAAAGAGCTGCTGGTGCATCAGATCTGGTGCGATGGCACCTGCGAAAGACCAGCCGCAGGAGCGGTCGAAGCCTCGCAGGTGCGACCTTAGAGGGGCTGCCCAATTTCCGCAGGAGCGGGCCTTTTCCTGCAGAAGCGGAACCGCAGGTGCGGGCTCCGTTCCGCAGGTGCGACCCCTAGCCTTCTCCTCATCTTACGCAGGTGCGGGCACTAGCTCGCAGATGCGAGACCACAAGTTCGGTCCTCGAGCCACATGTGAGAAAAACCTGAAGGCAGTGAGGTTGTTTAAAATACAGGACTTAGTCATTTTTGAACCATTTTTCTTCATCTTGGACGATTTGGAGAGCTTTCAAAGGAGAGATTTAACCTAGCAATTGTAAGGTAAGTAAATCCTACCATAAAGTGAGTTTAACACTTAAATTTTTGGGTAGATTAAGACATTAAATTAGTAGAAATCATGGGTTTAGAGTAAAACCTAGGGTTTTGATAAAAGTGAGAATTTACCAAGGAATTTGTTATGGAATCATGCAAAAATTATATAATATTGATCCTTAGGTTATGGGTGATTGTTTTCCTTGAAAATTTTCGGAATCCGAGCATGTGGGCCCGGGGGTGTATTTTGGGATTTTTGCAAACTAGTTGAAATAATAATTTAAATAGGGGAAATGTGGAGTTTTGAGCATAGATTGATTTATTTATATAATGTTTGACTAGTTTCGGGTCCTTGGGCAACGAATTTAGAGATTTGGGCGCATTCTTGACCCGGGAAGTAGGCTTGAAACGAGGTAAGTCTCCTTTCTAACCTTGTAAGAGGGAATTTTCCACGTAGGTGAATATAATGATTTATATGCTATTATTGTGTGTGTGTGTGTGGGGAGGGNCGAAGTGACGAGAGTCCGTGCGTAGCTACTACTATGTTATGCCGGGTAGTTTAGGATTCACAAGCATGATTTATGTGCCGTATTTATAAACTTAACGATAATTTATGTTGCCAAATATCATTGAATTATTAAGTAAACATCTAGAAGGTTACTGTTTAACCAAAGAATTAAATCTTTTAACCAAAGCTATTTTTAGGATGATCACGGATTTATGATAACCAAGGCAAGACTGATTATTGTAAGTAATTAAATAAAGAAAAATCAATGAGATGCATGAAAAGTAAAGTGTATTGCAATAGTAGTTCGGATGTCCCTTACAGGTTATATTTTACTCCCTTATATAGGGAATTTTCCAATATAACGTCTGGCCTTTTCAGTGATTGAGCATTAATGACTAATTATGACATTAATGTAACGTTACAATGAGTAACCGTAACTGTTGCGTAAATGTTGTGTAACGTGTGGATCACTAATTTGAAGATCTCTGAATCTGCCCTTTGTTCCGCCCAGATACATTTTGAACGTGTCTCTTCATCTTCTCAATCAGGTTGAGACTTCTGTAGCTAATTAACACGTGGGTGTGATTTGCCGTGCCTCTTTTCCTCATACCTCTTCATAGAGTCCCGTCCAGCTGTCGTGTCTTCATTGCTCATGTAGAATGCTGAGTCATCAAGATTTATTACACGTGTGAAGCTCTTTTTTACCAATACAGATAGTCCCCCAACTTACCATATATTTATCGATTAATATTTGGTAAGTGGATACTCATTTATGGCGGGAATATTTTGCTGCTGCTTCACTCGAAACATTGCATATTTTTCTGAACGTCGGCGTCGCTAGTCACTTCCATTTAATGCTTATGCCACATGGATTTTCGGGTTGGTTCTGCAATTGTTTAGTGCCTTTTAGGGCTTTTTGCGGCTGCATCAGTCATGAAGTGACATCTTCAATTATGGCTTTCACATCATTGTTTTTCCCATTTTTGACGGTTGTCTTCGAGTATAAATATCCCTTTTCTTTTCTTTCACGAAAAACTTCTAACTTTCAAACTTTATTTGTAAGAGCTTTTACCTTGTCTTGTAGATATGTCTTCTTCAAACCAATCTAAGAGAGTCATAAACGTAGATGATTTGACTCCCTCTTCTGCCCCAACGCGGAGTAGGAGAGGCGGCATGTTGAGGAGTTTAGGTTCTACTCCTTCAAGGGGTTCTTCCTCTTCTCAAATTACTTCTCCTCCTTCTTCTAGTTCTTTAACTTCTCCAAGGGCTAGGGCTTCTAGATCTTCATCCAAAGGTAGAGGACATCACGAACCTTTGTGCGAACCGAGGGTCGATGAAATAGTACCTGTGGAGTTCACCTTTGCTAGGGATAGTCAGGCCCTTAGAGATCAACTTTCTTCACTGTCGTCTCTTGATAGTGCTGACAAGTACCCTACCCAACTCACTGAAGGTTTAATTCCTCTTATACGTAGGGACTGTTATTAGAGTTCCGATTTTCCTGTAATCGTTCCAAACAGTAATCAAAGAATAATGTCTTATAAGATGGGGCATTCTTTTGTTTATACCTATCCCTTTACATTAGGGTTCAAGCCTCTCGTCAACCCAGTAATCATCGAGCTCTGTTGATTTTTCAAAATTTGCTTAAACAAGTCGGTCCTCTTGTATGGCGAGTCGTTGCATGTCTTAGATACTTGGATACCTTAGCTTCAATCCCCTTTACCTTTCATCATCTTATTCACCTCTATTCCCAATGTTGTTCTGTCAGGGATTTTTTACGATGGCTGCTAGGAGTAAAAGGGTGTTAGTGACTCCTGAAGATGATAAGGATCGAGGTTTGGTTTCTTCGGTATGTTACTCTTCCTACTGCTAGTTTAGTGGGTGAAGAGAATCTTCCCTTCCCTGAGAAGTGGAATCTTGCACGTGAGTACATTTTTGCTCACATTCCTTGCTTTTTGCTTTAGATATCTTATCAATACCGTAGCTGTTTCTTCTTTTTGCAGCAATCATGGGAACCGTCGAGAATGTCTCCGGTTTCATAGATTGGGTAGAAAAGCTTTTGTTAATCGCTCCATTGGAAGAACGTTCATGGAAGTACCTCTCTGAGAGGTTTTGTTGGAGAGTTAAGACTCATGGTAAGTGAAGTTTTTGTTTGTACTTGTTTCTTCCTTTGAGCATTATTTAATCATTTCCTTTTGACAGGGTTTCGTGCTCGTGGAGTTTCTGCATCCGCGTTTGTTCCCAAGTTATCCCTGGCTCAGGCCCAGGAGATCATTTCAGGCTATTCTTCTTCAAATAGAAAATCAGGTGGGTCAAGGACCTCGGAAGAAGAAGAGGAAGAAGAGGGCTCTTTAATCCATAGGTCACACAGAAGGAAGGTGGTCTCAGACGACGAGTCTACACCTGTTATTGATCCTTCCGTACCTGAAGTTGAATTTTCTGCCCTTGAGGATGCTTCTCCCTCTCCCGTGTGTGATTCTGTTGATCATTTATTCCGGGAAGGCTTTGGTCCTGTTACTGATGAAGCTCCCCTAGTTGTTTTCTCTCCTTCTCTTAGAGAACTCCCCTCCACTATTCCAGTTATTTCTCCTACCCCCGTGTCTATTCCTGCTCCTATTCTTGCTCCCTCTCCCGTGGATTTTTTGGCTCCTCAGACTTCCTTGCCCGTGGCTCATGCATCTATTCCTGCTTCCGCGCCTTCTGTTTCAGAAGTAGGGTCTTCCAGCAGGGAGATGAGGCAGGTGATGTTCCGGCAAAGGATAGCCTCTTTAAAAAGTCTGGCCAACCTGATGTGTGGTTGAAACCGTTGATAGGTCCGACAGAGAGAGCTAAGCTAGATAGCCACAGTTCCTTTACATGAGCTAACGAGATCGTGCATACTTCTTTAAAGGTAGAATGTATTTTCTTTCATTCATTCTTGTAGGCGTACTTATCATATCTAATTGATTTCCTTTTGTAGATCAATCTTATAGGCACGGACCTTATGAAAAGGATTTCTCATACGGAGCAGGAAGTAAAGGAGTGGCATACTGAAGTAGGTAACTGGAAAGAACATTATGAAAGCTTAAGACTCGACATGAAAGCCGTAGAAGAAGAAAAATGTACCTTAGACCACCAAGTGAGGGTCATGACGGTAGAGTTGGCCGTGGAGAAGGCGTCCTCTGATCAGGCATGCAAGGATAAGAGCGTCCTAGAGTTCTCATTCGCGGAGTAGCTGTCTCGTGCCTCTGAAGAAGGCAGGAGTTTGAAGGCCTTACTAGACCAAAATGAGGAGTATTCGAGCGAACTTGTGAAATCTCTTACTCAGACCCAAGAGGATCTCCGCAACTCTTTGGAGAAAGTTCAATTCTTGGAAATGTCTTTCGCTCCTTTAAGGGCCTCTAATGATGCTGATGTGACTGAGAGGGATGAACTAAGAGCTGAAGTTATGCTATGGGAGAAAGATTATGAAGCTCTTGAACATCTTGCGATATAGTGAGTTGTGAATGAGGCAGTACCGTGCAGCTTTGCGGCGAAGTGCTTGAGCTGTTTTCTTGTCTTCAGGTACGGTTCCATTCTGCAAAAAATTTTAGATTTCGTTTCTCCAATCCCAGGTTAAATTGTTGAAAGTTACCTCATTTCTGTCCTGGTCGATCGCTGAATGGAATAGATGAATGACAATTGCATTGTCTTTGTTTGTTACTTCCATGACTGCTGCGAGGTTAGCTAATGAATCTGCTTCTGCATTTTCCTCTCTAGGCATTTGTATTACCTTCCATGTTTTGAATTGTCTCACGAGCTGTCGTGCCTTTTCCAGATATTGTTGCATAAGTCTCTCGAGCGATGTAAGTCCCCTGCATCTGATTTACTACCAGTTGGGAGTCACTTTTGATTACGATTTGCTCGATTGAAAGTTCTCGTGTGAGTTCTAGTCCTGCAATGACAGCTTCGTACTCTGTTTCATTGTTAGTTATAGGATAACATTTGATAGCCTATCGTGTCTTTTCACCCATGGGTGACATTACGACTATGCATAAGCCGGAACCTTTTATATTGGAAGAACCATCAGTAAATAGGGTCCATAGACCCGGATTAGCACCTGTTAAAGAGTTGTAACTCTTTTTCCACTTCAGGGACAATGCTATTGCTAAAGTCAGCGACAAAATCAGCTAAGATCTGAGACTTGATTGCAGTCCTAGGCTGATATATTATTTCATGCGCACTTAATTCTATGGCCCACTTGGCTAATCTTCCTAATAGTTCTTGCTTATGCAGTATGTTTCTTAATGGATATGAGGTCACAATTGTGATTGGATGACATTGAAAGTATGGCCTTAATTTTCTAGATGCCATGATTAGAGCTAAGGCTAACTTTTCTAGATGTGGATATCTAGTTTCAACATCTAGTAATGTCTTGCTTACATAATAAATAGGAGATTGTTTACCTTTATTCTCCCTTACCAATACTGCACTTACAACAATTTCTGAGACGACAAGGTAGACGTACAACCTCTCCCCCTCCTTTGGTTTTGATAGCAACAGAGGTTTTGATAGATAAGCCTTTAGGTCTTTGAGAGCTTGTTGACATTCTTCAGTCCATTCGAACCGATTTTGCTTTTTGAGAACTGCAAAGAATTTAAAACTTTTCTCGGAAGATTTGAAAATAAATCTTCCTAAGGCTGCAATTCTTCCTGTTAGTCTTTGAACTTCTTTTTTGTTTATAAGTACATCAAGTATTTCTTCTATACCTTTAATTTGAGCAGGATTTACCTCTATTCCCGTGTTTGATACAAGGAAACCCAAAAATTTACCTGATTCTACGCCAAAAATGCATTTTTCTGGATTCAGCTTCATATTATACCTGCGTAAAATGTCAAGGGTAATAGAGAGGTGCTGGAAATGGTCTTCCACCCATATTGACTTTACCAGCATGTCATCGATGTAAACTTCCATCATATTTCCCAGATGTTCGTCACTAGACTTTGATAGGTGGCTCCAACGTTTTTTAAGCCAAAAGGCATGACTTTATAACAATAAGTCCCCTTGTTTGTAATAAAGGAGGTTTTTTCCTCGTCTGAGGGATCCATTTTAATCTGATTATAACCAGAATATGCATCTAGAAAGCTTAACAATTCATGACCTGCGGTGGCATCAATCATTTGATCTATATGTGGTAATGGGAATGAATCTTTGGGGCATGCTTTATTTAAGTAAGTATAATCTACGCATACTCTCCATATGCCATTCTTTTTAGGTACTACCACAGTGTTAGCTAGCCAGTTAGAGTATGTTACCTCTCGTATCGAACCAATTTTAAAGAGTTTCCGTACCTCTTCGTCAATCACTTGGTTCTTGAATGGTCCTTGCTTTCTTTTCTTCTGCTTAACATATACGAATGATGGATCTTCATTTAGTTTATGAGTCATCACCTCTAGCGGGATACCTGTCATATCTGAGTGGGGCCACACAAAGCAATCTGCGTTAGCCTTTAAATAATCAATTAACTTCCTCTTCGACCGGGACTTCGCCTCGTGCCTATGTACACTTTCTGTTCAAGATTTTGTTTAGACAATGGAACAGCTTCGAGCTCTTCCATCCTTGTTTTTATGTGCTCGTCTTCCTCTAGTTCATAAATGACATATGGTCTGGTATCTACATTCGTGTGGTCCAATGCCTCTTCCGTGGTGACTTGATTCACCTTCTCGTGAGTATCTCCTTCCGTATCTGTTTCAGCAATAATACCTTCCGTAAATATTTGGGTAGTAATTTCTTCCATACCTGTTTGGGCGGTGTTACCTGCTTGGGATATTCCCTTATCTTTTGATTCTTCCACCTCTACTTTTTTGTTGTAGTGTACCACGGAATTTATATTTCTCACTGTTTGCTGGTCGCCTCTAATTTGCTGAATCCCCCATTCGGAGGGGAATTTAATTACCTGATGCAAGGTGGATGGTATTGCTTTCATGTCGTGGATCCATGGCCTTCCCATGATTATGCTATAAGTCATGTCAGTATCGATGACTTGGAACCTGGTATTTTTGATTACTCCCTCAGCATAAGTGCTAAGTTCAATTTCCCCTTTTGTTATAACCGTAGAGTTATCAAACCCCGATATGGCTCGTGCCTTTGGGATTACTTGATTCCCCAATAGCATTTCTTCCACGACTCTTAGCAAAATGATATTGACTGAACTGACTGGATCAATCAACACTCTTTTTACGTTAGTGTCATGAATAAGTAAGGATATTACCAGAGCATCGTTGTGAGGAAACAGTAATCCGCCGATATCTGCATCATCGAAGGTTATATCGTATGCTTCCAGATTTTCATGAACCCGCTTTCCGTGTGTAATTGTGAACTTCGTGGCCGCTTTGCAGACCACTCCGTTTACTTCTTCACCTCCGTGTATCACGTTGACGGTTCGTTTTGGAGATGGAGGTTTTGGGGGATCCTGCATGTTCTTCATGTATGCCTGTTTACCTTTTTCACTAAACAATTCTGTTAAATAGCCCTGTTTCAATAATTGTTCTACCTCACCTTGCAAAAATCTGCAATCTGCAGTTCTGTGTCCATGATCATTATGGAATTCACACCAGAAATCTGGGTTCCTCTTATTCGGGTTTGACCTCATTTCTTTGGGCCATCGAACCTTATCACCCATATTTCTTAATACTGAAATAGTTCGGAGGTACTTACATTGAAGGTGTTATCCCCAATTCGTGCATTACCTATTCATCCCGATCCCTTCTGGATCTTGATGAGGATGAGCCCGCATCTATGCTTGGTGGTCTATACTCTGACCGAGTGTTTTCAAACCTAGGACGAGTTTCTCATCCCAAGGTCCCCTATAAGGATCGTACCTGTTTTTACCTGACCTCCTGTCTGATTGGGAACGTCTGGAACCGATACGATCTTCATCTTTCGAACGAGCAATGGTATCTTCTTCTATTCGAAGTTTAGTACTGTACCTGTTATAGACATCATTCCATGTCGTAGCTGGGAATTCTCTCAAGCTTTCCTTGAGTCTTCTCGTGGCTTCAGAACTTTTATCATTTAAATTGCTTGCAAATGCCATGGCTTCCCAATTATCAGGCACCCTTGGTAGTAGCATTCTCTCTTGTTGAAACCTGTCTACAAATTCACGAAGTAGTTCCGTGTCTCCTTGTTTTATTTTAAAGATGTCCTCCATCCTTCTCTCGACTTTTTGCGCACCGAAGTGTGCTTTTATGAAAGAATCTACAAGCTCAACAAAAGAATCAATAGAGTTTTCTGGGAGAAGAGAATACCAGGTTAGCGCCCCTTTGGTAAGTGTTTCTCCAAAATTTTTAACTAGGACCGACTCAATTTCTTATTTTGTTAAGTCGTTTCCCTTCACTCCGGTGGTAAAAGTAGTCATGGTCGCGTGGGTCGGTTGTCCCGTCATACTTAGGAACATCAGACATTTTAAACTTCTTGGGAATAGGTACGGGTGATGCATTTGGTTTCCAAGGTTGTTGAGAATATCTATCAACGTCAATGCCTTTGATAACATGTGGTACTCTAGGAATTTGTTCGATTCGATCGTTTTGTTCCTTCACCTGTTTCTGTAAAGTTAGTATAAAGTCTGTAATTCAGAGTTATTAGACATACCTGGTCTCGCTTTGAGAGATTCATTAGGAGTATCTCCCCTTCCTGAGTTTGCCAACCCAGACTGAGGATTTTCCACGGTGATGGTATTATTAGGGAGTGGTGTCAGTGGTGCAGGTGACGCCGCTGGTAATCCCCTCGTAAATTCTTGCAAAGCCTGGCTCACATACTCTGCAATCATTTCATTTACCCGGTCTTGTTCTACCGTTTGATCATTATTATCGTTGCTGTTATTGGATCTTTCTGGGGATTGTTTCCTTGAACCACGTGGGGTTCCTGAAGGTAATGGAACTGGGGTTCCATTCCTCTGCTGGTTGTTGTTCTTGGAGTTCGACATAGTTCAGAGGATATCGCTTGAAAAGCAAACAAAGATTATCAGATTCCCGGTAACGGAACCAAACTGTTTAACCCAAAAAATAGTTTTCAAGGTCAAAGCAATAATTTTATGTGACTGGCCACAAGTAACCGATTCAATCCGAAAGATATAATTTTTGTTAATACAAAATAATAGAGAAGTGGAAAATAAATTCAATGACAGATAATATAATAAAAATAAAGCAGAGAAGAAATAATTCGTATTGAATAATCCTTGACAGGATGTTGAGCCGAACAGAGCTTGAAGGGCCAATCTATGGCTAACTTGGGATCCAACTTTCTTCTCTACAATTCTATATATTGTAATTCATATCATCTTTCTCCCAAGTTAGCCATAGATTGGCCCTTCAAGCTCTGTTCGGCTCAACATCCTGTCAAGGATTATTCAATAAGAATTATTTCTTCTCTGCTTTATTTTTATTATATTATCTATCATTGAATTTATTTTCCACTTCTTTATCACGTTGAAAATTATATCTTTCGGATTGAATCGGTTGCTTGTGGCCAGTCATATAAAATTATTGCTTTGACCTTGAAAACTATTTTTTGGGTTAAACAGTTACATCTCGCAATTTAGATTATTGGTACTTCTTTGTAAGAATATTTTCTACTAAGTTCCTGATTTTTCTGTTAATTATGTGTATATGTACGGGCACCCGCATTGCATGTATGATTCGCGAGTGGGGTAGCCCTACTATTATGTTGACCGCGTCACATGTTCGATTCGTGAGCGGTGTAATAGATACATATATGGTTCGAGCCATTCGACCCTTCGGTAGTGCACATTTATTATTGCATTGTATCTGCCGTACGTTCACGACATGTTATGTGTTTGTTAACTGTTTGGTGTTTCTGTGGTTATTTACCTGTTGAATATCCTGGAAGAATGAAATTTGTAAACTGTACGATAGAGGACTTGACACGTTAAGGTAATTGTAAGGAAATTTGATGCTCTTGTCTTCATCATGTATTTATAAATGCCATTCTTGCTTAGCCTTATAGTTAAAACATATCATTTTGGCCCTAGTAAGTGTCACGTCGACCTCTCGTCACTATTTCTTCGAGATTAGGCGGGATACTTACTGGGTACATATTGTTTATGTACTCATGCTACGCTCTGTACTTAATTGTACAGGTTCTGAGGCAGGTGCATCTGGGTATCGGTCTGGAGCTCGTTCCTGATTTATACCTGGTCGAGGCTTCACGGTGAGCTGCTTCTCCTGACGACTTCTAGCAGCACTTTGGAGCTTTTCTTTTTGCTAATTCTGTCTATATTTTTCTCAAACAGTAGGACAGACTTTTATTCCTTTCGGTATTACTCTACTAGATGCCTGTAGACTTGTGACACTGGTTCCTGGCACTCACATTAGTAGACCATTCTTTTGGGATGTATTTATTAAAGTATGACTCTTTTTTTTGGTTATTCAGCTTAAACATTTCTTGAGTTATATGTTATTACCGAATGTCATAAATTTACTCTAATTAAACGCTGGGAAACGTTTTTGGAAAAATGAATGAAACTCACCAGCAGATAATTGTGGGCTTGCTTGAACACGGTGTTGGGCGCCGTCGCGACCTGAGTTAGGATTTGGGTCGTGATAGTCTAATAATATTTACGTGATTTTTAAAAAAATTGTATACTCATTGATATGGGAATACGCACAAGGTGCGTATCCTAAGACTGGTACTATATTAAAAACACGAACGCCCTTAGCAAAATGTCGTTCGCTGTTTATACCCTCTAAAATTTGATTTTACACTAGACAAATAGTCATTTAGTTATTTCCTAATTTTTTGGAATTTAAAATCAACTAAAACTTTACTTATTATATTTTTTTGTTATTTGAATTCTGTAAAAGACCTTACATTTATACTTCAACCGACATGTAACTAAATCAAAACTACTAACGTTATCGTCCAAAGCAAAGTAAACCTCTTTTGTTAAAAATCCTTCAAAATTTAATAAGTTAAAAAAAGAAAAGAAATTGAATTGGATATTTCCAATATTTAAAAAATATAAATGAACTAATATTTAGGATTTTAAATTCATAATTTACAACTTTTGAAATAAAACAATAAAGAAGAATATTGCAAAGAAAGAGAGAAAGAATTATTATTGCTTTGAGATGAATTATAATGGAATATGACCCCTCTATTTATAGGGAAAGAGTGACTTAGCCACCAAGTAAATCCCTAAAATCTCTCTAAAATATAGACATTCACCTTAAATAAAACTCTGTTTATATCGCTCCCCCTTGAATGTCTATTCAACAGATAATGTGCCTCGTTAAAACCTTAACAAAAATAAAATCCAGTGGAAAAAAAAATTCTAGTAAAGGAAAAAGAGTACACATATCTAACAATACGCCTTTTGGTTGCCTCGTTAAAAACCTTGCAAGGAAAACCCAGTGGGACAAAATCTTGTAAGGGGAAAAGGGTGCAACGCTCACTAACTCCCCCTGATGAGAGCACCAATTCACATCCTTGAGTCTTCGCATCCCAATCTTGTACACTAGCTTCTTGAAGGTTGACGCCGGTTGAGACTTGGTGAACAAATCAGCCATATTATCACTTGAACGAATTTGGTGCACAGTGATACCACCATTCTTTGAAGATCATGAGTAAAAAATTATTTTGGTGAAATGTGCTTTGTCCTATCTACTTTTATGAATCCTCCCTTCAATTGGATTACTACTACCAGAAATTGTAGTAACATCTGTCTTACACATACTTAAATGAGAGAAATATTTCTTCTCTTGAATATTGTATGTGTCGTACATGAATCAATTAAACAAATATTTTTACAATTAAACTTTGGTCCAAATTTTCTTTGTGAGGTATCCATATTTGCTTCCCATGGTTTGACATACAAAATATATACTAATAAAATTAGTATTTTTAGAGAAAAAAAGAAAATAAATAAAGTTAAATCAATAACTCAATAATGACACATAATGAAATTTCGAGCAAACTTTGATTATGATACAAACAATTCCTGTTAATAGATTGTGGCTGAAAATTATAAGATTTAACAATTTTCAGACGAAGATGTGTATTTTCGTGGGGTGTGTCACACTTCACCGCTGTCACTTTTCCCTTCCAGTTAACAATTCTCAATTCTTAACTTTTAAAATTCTCTTCGAAACTTACAAAAGAACTAAAAGTCAGTAAGGCATAATCTTGGTTTTATTCTTTCTTTCACAGTAACCAATGAATTTCCTATTCTAGCATTCTCATTCTTTGTACTTCTTTAGCTGATACTACTTCTTGATTATTATTAGTAAGCATAAAGAGGCCAAAAGAAAATAAGATGATAAAGTTTTACGAGATATCACTGGAATTACAATCACATATAACTAATTACCCACATGTGTTTTTCAATTAGAGAAAGGTGACAACGTGTTATGCACCAAAACATGTACTATTATTGATTTTTAAAAAATAAATACTAGAACTATATTTAATCAAAACAAACTAACTCCATTCCATAAAATAAATAGTACTTATTGGTACTAATGACTACTACTCAAGTAAAAATTATGATTACATGAAGTTTATTCACTAACTATTATGAATAGGCAAAAATGAAAATTAAACTACTCAATCATCTTTAACTACTGATCCATCACCAATCAAGTGGTCTATTTTTTCATCAGGATGCTCAAAGAAGTCTGACACATCCAAGTGGGTAATGTCAAAATCATTGTCAGAGACAAAATTGGCTTCAAGGCCTTTATTCTTTATAGATGCTTGATAAATCTCAACCAAATGTCGGTGTACGACAAATATTTGCCCAATGCCCTTTTCCGCTGCAACAATAGCATTCAGTTTCTGAGCCCTTTGCCTTTGTAACGATCCGAACAGTCGTTTTGCTTTCTAGAACCCCGTACCCCTAAATAAGACTTCCCGTACTTGCTCTTACTGATTTATGACTTGCGGGGATGGTTGGTTCGGGATTTGGCAGAGTTTGGAGTGAAATCGGAACACTTGGTTCCTTAAGGTTGGCATAAATGGCCAAGGTTGACTGCGGTCAAAATTTTTAATAAATGACCTCGGAATTGAGTATTGACGGTTCCAATAGGTTCGTATGATGATTTGGACATGGGCGTATGCTCGGATCGGGTTTTGGATGACCCGGAAGCGTTTCGGCGCCTAATAGTGAAAGTTGGTTCTTCAAGGTTTTAGAAGTTCTTTAAATTTGGTTTGGAATGCGTTTTGGTGATATTGAGGTCCAAATAGAATTCTGAGATCGGGAATAGTTCTATAATGTCATTTAAGACTTGCACACAAAATTTGATGTCATTCCGAGTTCATTTGATAGGAATCAGACGAATGTAAGACTTTTGGGGAGTTTTTGAACTTTATGAGTCAATGCATGCATTTTTGCGTCCGATTCGTAGTGTTGAAGCTATTTTTATGTTTTGATCGCTCGAGCGAGTTTGTATGAGGTTATTAGACTTGTGTGGGTAATTGTTGTAGAGCCTCGAGGGCTCAAGTGAGTTTCAGACGTGTGGAAAGGGTGTGAACACACCAGATTTCTGGTGTTTCTGGGCATCAGCTGCAGGTCTCGCAAATGCGAACCTCGCATTTGCGAGAAGGGTTCGCAATTTTGAAGGAGACCGACCAGGACAGTGATCGCATTTGCGATGAAAATGGCGCATTTTTGGTTCCGGCAGAGTTCGCATTTGCGACTCCTTGGTCCCATTTGTGACCCCAACAACTGTAGGCCAAGCTTTGCATTTGCGAATGATTTGTCGCATTTGCGAACCTGGTGTTGCAAATCCGATATCAGAGGCCTGTGCCCAACTCATTTAATATGGGACTTATACCAATTTTTACACATTTCACTCACTCCTTGGGCGATTCTTAGAGCTTCTTGAGAGGGATTTTCACATATCTTTTGGAGGTAAGTAATTTCTACCATATGTGAGTCAAATACTTAGATTATGGGAATATTAAAATGTAAAAATTAGTGAAAATCATGGCTTAGAGAAAAACCTAGGGTTTTGATAAAAATGGAGTTTTACCACAAAAATAGTTATGGAACTTAGTGAAAATTATATATTTATGTTTCTTAGGTTGTGGGTAACAACTTTCTTCAAAAATTTCCGGAATCCAGACGTGTGGGCCTGGGGGTAAATTTTAGCAATCTTGCAATTTGAGTTGAGAAATCATTATTATAGTGAAGATATGAACTTTTGAGCTTAGGTTAATTAGTTTACGTAATTTTGACTAGTTTCGAGTCGTTTGGAGTCAAGTTTGGAGGTTTGAGCTCATTCTTAAAGTGAGAAGTAAGCTTTGAGATGAGGTAAGTCTCTTTTCTAACCTTGTAAGAGGAAAATTTCCCCATAGGTGAACTTAATTAATATGTGATTACTTGTGGGAGCTACGTACTCACAAAGTGTCGAGAGTCCGTACGTAGCTACTAACCTGTTATGTCCGGGTAGTCATAGGCTTACACCATGCTGTGTGGACACCGTTAATTGATCATATATGCTGTTTGTATTGGATAAGAACTAAATTCAAGATTTTAAGAAATTTCAAAGGTTCCAAGTAAATCATTATTTTGAAAAGAATTGAGAAAAGCTATGTTATATATATATATATATATATATATATATATATATATATGTAACCGCGTCGCAAATATATTCTGCGAGCACGAGTGGGGTGACTATTTCCACAACTCTCATGGGAGCGGGCCGATCGCCTCGGCAGGTTAATAGATGCATCTATGGTTCTCGCTGTTCGACTCTCCGACAGTGCATAGTTTAATATTATGTTGGATCGGGCCGTACGACCTCGGCATAACTTGCGCATGATAATTGTTTGGTACATCTTATGATTGTTATTCCTTAAATGTCTTGAAATGTAACCATTGCATGATAAATCTCGATATTAACAATTAAAGTTGTGAAAGAAGGACTTATATCTTCCTGTTCATGAGTTTTCAATATTTTTCCATGCTTAGTATAACATTTTAATATATTATTGTTAGCCCTAGTTAGTGTCAAGTCGACCCCTCGTCACTACTTCTTCGAGGTTAGACTGGATACTTACTGGGTACATATTGTTTATGTACTCATACTATGCTTAGGATAGTCTATACTATTTCAGGCAGTAGGATAGTCATTTTTTTGTGCATTCTACTAGTTGCCCACACATTTGTGACACTAGATCTTGGCACACACATTAGTAGACTACTTTTTTTGGGTTGTAATTATATATTTATGATTTTCCTCTCGTGGTTCTCGCATTGTTTTCCTCGTAAATCCATTAATTACTAAATGCTTTGAATTTAAGCAAAGTTAGATGTTGAGTATTCTTAATAAAAATGGAAAAATCACTAAGTTGTTTAAGGTTGGCTTGTCTAGTAACGGTGCTGGACGCCATCACGGCTTGACATGGAATTGGGTCGTGATAACATGGTATCAGAGCTCTAGGTTCATGTAGGTCTCACAAGTTATGGGCAAGTCTAATAGCGTCTTGCAGATCGGTGCAGAGACGTCCGTACTTATCTTTGAGAGGCTATAGGATGTTAGGAAACTACTCTTTATTCATCTCTTATCGTGCAGTTGATGGTATACTAAGTTCTCCCTTCTATTCTGTCACAAATGGTGAGGACGCGCGCAACAGACGTTCCAAACCTCGGAGGAGCTGCTCCCCCTATTGTTGGAGGCTGAGGCCGAGGTTTGGGGAGGGCACCGGCCCGAGGTAGGGACGAGGGCACCCCAGAGTTGCCCGGTAGCACCACCAGCGGACCCAGTAGAGGATCCCATCATCGAAGAGTAGGGCGAGGTGCCCGCAGCAGAGCTAGCCCCGGTAGATTTCATGACAGCACCGGGCTTTCAGGAGGTCATGGGTCGTATGCTGCGGTTCATGGAATCTATGACCCAGGCTGGTTTATTTCCAGCAGATCCAGCTACATCTCAGGCGGGAGGGGAAGCATAGACCCCTACTGCTCAGGCTCATGGCCATGCAGCTGCAGTGTATTAGACTCTAGGTACACTACCCGCGGAGGAGGCCCAACTAGTTACAGCAGTTGCGCACTAGTCTAGCTGCGGACGGTGAGCCGTAGAAGTTATTGGACAGATGGACTAGATTACACCCTCCAGCCTTAAGAGGCGAGCGTCATGAGGAAGCCCATGACTTTATTGATAGGTACATGGATGGACTGCACAACATGAGGATATTGGAGTCTCATGGGGTGGACTTTACTACCTTCCAGTTGGAGGGCAGGGTCCATAGATGGTGGCAGTCCTACCTTCTTGGCAGACCAACAGGTTCTCCTTTCATGACTTGGGGCCAGTTCACACAACTTTTCTTGGATAGATATTCCACCCTCCGAGCGGGAAGAGTTGCAGTATCAATTTGAGCAACTAGAGCAGGGTCAGATGTCAGTGACTGATTATGAGGCGAGGTTTTCTGAGTTGTCCCGCCATACACTTATGATACTTCCTACTGATGCAGAGAGAGTACAGAGTTTGTTGCGGGGTTGCACTCCGGTATTAGGGCCAATATGACCTCGGAGGTTGAGATGGGACTCCTTATCAGCTGGTAGTGGAGATTGCTCGAAGGATTGAGGGCTACCGTCAGAGGTAAAGCTGTAATGTGGGCCGGGACCGGGCCTAAACGGGCCAAGTGGGCCGGGCGCAAGTGGGCCAGTCCCAACCGGTCCCGGGTTTCGCGCCCCCTTTTTCCTCTCCTCTCGGATTGGTCAGGATTTTTGACATTATTAGGACAACTCATTTCCTTTTGGGAAAAGGGATGTAAGGGATTTGAAGGGTCGCCACCTAACTAATTAAGGTGCGTTAGGGCCCCTACTAAGGGTCATTTACAAACACAGATTGGATAACCAGAGATAGGGTAAGGGCTTGAAATTACTTCAAGGTGAAGGTGTTAGGAACCCCTCGAAGTCCCCAACTGTGGTTCCCGGCCAAACAAACTTTGTGAATTTTAAAATAGGTAGCACATAAGCAATAAAAGCATATAGGTTAGACAAATAAAGGTTTTTGATAAGATTCGCAGTCTAAGCACGCATATGTGCTAAAGATTAAAGATTTAGAGTCTAGGCACACATGTAAGGTTTTAAAAGAGTTTTGATCTAAACACACATATGTAAGGGATAAGGGGTCCTGGGTTGTTTATCCTATAGGATCACATCAGTATAATGTCCGGTAATCACTCCTCAGAAGAGGGGCTACACGTGGTATTAGCGCACCGGCTATCATATCCATGTCTACCCTTTCCCACCCCTTAGTGGTTATTAAGAGAGTTTATTTAACGACCTCTACGCGTGCTGTTACCCGTCCCTTCTAAGCGGTCCTAGAGGAGATTAGGACCTCTACCTATAGGCAGTTCTAGACAGACCCCTAAGGTTTAAAAGGAGAAAATACTAGGCGACAAACAAGAACAAATAGGACTTAAGCAAATAAAGGCAGAAAATAGCAATTAAGAGGCTCAAATTTACCTCCACAGATAATGCATGTAATGGCACGACTCAAACACAAATAAAAGCAATATTATTAGACAAGATCCTAAAACATGATATCTAAGTGAATATCAAAACACAGAAGATATGCAGTTTTATTTTATA
>ML369101.1:0-37803 GCA_005239525.1 Nicotiana knightiana
ATATGCAAACCCCTTTCCCAAAAGGAAAGAGTTGTCCCAACCAATGTCATAAACCTGATATTCTGCGAGGAAGAAAAAAAAAGGAGGCGCGACAGCATGGAGACTCTGCTGGGGATATCCAGGCTTTTACCATTTCAAATTGTTTCGTGAATTTATGCATCTATTTTAAATACTTGCACCCTTTCATATTCCCTTTACATGCAATTAATTGTTTACTTCGGGTATTTACTTTTCTTCAAAAATGAAACTGACATGTCTCTTTGTTTCCTTTTGTAACTGCTTTAAATCATTACTACCATTTTTACCGCTTTCTTTAACGTGCAAATACGTGACAACTTGTTTTAATACTTATTGCATAAATCATGTTCGACATTCATACTCCACTCGTGCCAAACAAAATACTATAGCAACGCTTGATGAGTGGTTGCGCCCTTCCTATATTATCACCCACTAAATTCGGAAAGGCTTATTTGCGGTAAAACTAGTCGATCACCGGTGCAGTCGACGGTTCCGTGACTTTCCCCCTTGAGTTGTCCGCTCAAGGGTACCGGTCTAAAACCCCATACAAACCTTACTCTATTGCAATATTGCATGAATCATGATCAAACCTAGTCAAGCTAAAGTGTCGTCCGCACGATAGCTTTTAAGATAGTCTTATCCAAAAGTCCATCGGGTTTCCCTAAACCCAAACGGATGCCCCCACGTTCTGTGCATTTATTTGGAGAACTAAATGCTTCCTGCTAATTATTGATGATAAATAGTTGAGTCCGGTGGGGGTAAGGGCCTAACTTTATTTGCTTTGAAGAAAAAAATGAGGCACGAAGTCCCCAGATTCGGCATGGTCTCCAACATCCACCCAAAATTGTTGAGTTGGTGGGAGGATCTGCACTCTAGCGACAAAGCTATCATCAGGAAACACTTGGGTAATCTACCGTCTCTCCTGGAAATCCAGCCCAACAAAATGATAATAGAGGATGCTACCCTGTTCTGAGATCATGAAAGGTCCGTGTTCCATTTTAGGAACATCGAAATGGCGCCTTTGATAGAAGAGATAGGAGGGTTGGCTAACCTAGTATGGGAAACTTTGGGATTGTTGATGCCTGAGAACCGCACAGGCAAAAGTTTCCTCAAAATGATGAGTCTGAAAAAGGACGCGGAATTGGTATGTTTGGAGGATTTGTACATTCCTTTTGAATACTTGTACAAAAGGTATGGATACAGCAAATCATACCGTACCTACCATGACGAATTTGCTATCACCTCTAGGGACACATCCATCGCCGAGTGTTCGTGTTTATGGTTTGCTTTTTGGGTTTGATCGTGTTCTCGATGAAGAAGGAAAGGATCCATACCATGCTAGCCATGTTAACTAAGACCATAATAGAAGGGGTAAATGGGCAATACTTCAGCATTGTGCCCATGATCGTTGCAGACATATATCGGGCCTTAGAAAGGTGTCAACAAGGAGCAAAGCATTTAGAAGGTTGCAATTTATTACTTTAACTCTGGCTCATGGAACATCTCCAAAAAGGCGAATATCAACAGGACATTCACTGCAGAATGTGGGATGACCACATCGCTTTCCATCACCCAAAGCGAATGAGTTATATCTCTGACATGTTCGCTCAGCCTGAAAATGCTGAGGGATGGGTTGAGCTTTTCGATAACTTGACTGAAGAACAAGTTCAATGGATGTTTGAATGGTTTCCAATGGATGAGTTCATCATTCGATCCCGAGACACATCATTTCTGATACTGATTGGTCTAAGGGGGACATACTCTTACGTCCCTCTTCGAGTTATGAGGCAAGCAAGAAGGAAGCAAGTCATCCCTAGGATCGAGAAGATGAGCCATCTTCGAGCTGAATTTCAAAATAATGACAGTCCTCACAAGTGACAAGCTCAACACCTGTGGCACTGCAAGGTTATACTTGAGAAAGACATCATCGAGCCAGACAGGTATCACGCCAGTTGTACCCCTTTCTATCTTGGTTGGTTAGAAGAGGATCTGGGTGGTCAGAGCAAGCCGGGGTACGTCCGAGGTCACAGGGTTATAGATGAAATGGTCGAGGCACAAGTCAAATTCAACCAACTGCACAAAAGGATCCGGGAAAGTGAGGATAACCACTACAAGATACATGAGTCCAACAAAAAACTGATCAAGGAATGGAAGGACATGGCTATCAGTGCCAACAAGAGGTTGGGGTACTTGGAACGAGGTATAATTGAGCTGGAAGAAAAGTTCATCAAAAGAATCGAAGATTGTCAAAAGTCTGAGAGAGCCGTTGGGGGATACCTAGCCAGAACCTACCTGCTGCTGGGACTTCATGAGTTGGGGAAACTGTACAAAGAAAGCAAGAATGTCGAGTCTGGGGAAGGTCCTTCCGGGACCAAGTAGATAGGAATGTCTTTATTTTTCTATCAATGTAATAAGGCCAACGACCATTAGTGACTTTTATTTTTTCGTCTATCGTTTTGGGATTTGTCTATTTTTCTTTTCAATAAAATGAGGCATTTAACATTTTAAGTTCTCCAAATCAATTTGTCGCTAGTCCTACCTCGGGAACAAAGAGGTCCCAACTTAGGACGCACTTTACATTCCCGCATTATGTGTTTAAATACCGCAATATTCTTTTCATGATCCTCACTGACTTGGTTACCTTTTGTTTTTAGTTTTTCTTACTCCCCTCCCCAAAGGTTAGTTCGTGCATTCTGGCATCATCATCAGCCTATCGCACAAGATCCAAGGGCCCTCCACCTACTCCTCCCCCTAGTCCTCCTAAGGGCAAAGATAAAGAAAAAAGTAAGATGGAAGAGTCCAGCGTCACCAGAAAGGAGAATGTTATTGAACGAGTAGAGGCCATTGATGGCCGAGTTATTCAAGTCCTGCATGAGAACATGTCATCACTTGAACAGAAATTGTTGAAGTTTCAAGAAGAACTCGATCAAGTCCGAAATCTAGCCAATTTTTCATTTTCACTCAACATCCCCGACGTCAACCTTCCAAATGCTCAAAACCCCGCACCTCTACAAAATATCCCAAGACCGCAAAATCATCCCAGACCTCACCATCACGCCACTGCCCCAAAGAACCAAACTCTCCCGACATAGTGCAATGCCTGCCACACCTCAAATAACACTCCACTACTCATCCCAGAACCTCCAAACCCCACAAAAGACCATTTTCACACCTATAACAATCCCATATATGTGGAAACCATGACCCACTCCACTCCGCCTATCCCACAGGCATCCGAGTTTGATGAAAAGGATTTACTTATCAGGAACCTGGCCGAGGAGCTTAGGAAACTGACCAGCCGAGTCCAGGGTGTTGAAGGAACCAAGGGGATTGAAGGGTTGAATTATGAAGACCTTTGTATCCAACCTGATGTCGAACTGCCCGAGGGTACAAACCTCCAAAGTTTGAAATATTTGAAGGTACCGGTGATCCGAGAGTCCATCTGAGGACCTATTGCGACAAATTGGTTGGCGTGGGAAACGATGAAAGAATCCGCATGAAGTTGTTCATGAGGAGTTTTAAGGGAGACGCACTGTCTTGGTACATCAGCCAAGACCCCAAGAAATGGTCAAACTGGGTAAGCATGGCGTCTGATTTTATGGACAGGTTTAGATTCAACACAGAGAATGCACCGGATGTGTTCTACATTCAAAATTTGAAAAAGAAACCCACAGAAACCTTTCGCGAGTATGCTACTCGCTGGAGGTCCGAAGCCGCTAAAGTCAGACTTGCTCTAGAGGAAGAACAGATGAACAAGTTCTTTGTCCGGGCTCTGGACCCGCAGTATTATGAACGTTAATGATGGTTGAAGGCTACAATTTCTCTGACATCATCAAATTGGGTGAGCGGATTGAAGAAGGTATTAAAAGCGGTATGGTTACAAATTTTGAAGCCTTGCAAGCCACTAACAAGGCTCTATAGTCCGGTGGTGTGTCTAAGAAGAGAGACGTAGGAGCCGTAATGGTTGCACAAAGAACCAAGTCCCCACTCAAATACCAAACCTATCTGACACCTTCACTCACATATCATCCAACCCCGAATTACCAAGCACCCTCACAAAATTACCAAACTCTGCCATCTTCCTACCAAGATCCACCACCCACATATCAACCTGTTTCGCCAAATATTCACAACCCGCTCCTGTCTACCACACTTATAATTCCTAGTCATCCCATTACCAATCACTCCCTGCAGGACAAAACTTCCCTAGACCTCGTCCCAATTTTGATCGCCGCCCTCCAAAGCAATACACTGCTATAGCCGAGCCCATTGACCAGCTGTATGAGAAGCTCAAAGTTGTTGTTTATGTCACACCTATCCCTGCTGCCACCCCTGAGAACCCTTCTCAATGGGTTAACCCAAACAAATCCTGTGCATACCATTCTGGCATGAAAGGATACACCATCGAAGAATGCTGCTCTCTGAAGGACAAAATACAGGCTCTCATTGACAACAAGATTATTGTGGCAAAGGACCCCGCTCCAAACGTCCGCGACAATACTCTACCAGACCATAAAGGTAGAGGTATCCATATGATAAAATAGAAGATGATTGGGATCCTGAGGGGTCAATCGGGTTAATCGTAGAAGGCGATGACCCAAAGAAACCCGCAGTCACTCTCAAACTGATAATAGTCCAGATTCAGCCATATGAGGCCGCTGAGGTGAATATGTCTATACCATTTGAGTTCGAAGCAGCGCCACCTGCAAAGTCACCAGTGCCAATTGAAGTTGAGTTTGTATCTCGAGTAAATGCACCAGCATCATTCGAGGTCACAGCCTTGCCACCCCGAACACACATTCCGTTTGAAGTAAAGATGGTTGCACCAATTCCGGTGGCAATGTCAACCACACCACCCTTCTATTCAAACGTTATCCCTTGGGACTACACATCCGAGGTGAAAAGGAAAGGCAAGGTCAGGTCTGAGGAAGCTATCCCAGCACAGGGTATGACGAGAACTGGTAGGATCTACACCCCTAAGCATCTGGCCGAATCAAGCAAGCAAGCTGCCAACCGGCCTCCCCTTATCGAAACAGGTCCCGATGACCTTTGGAGAAAGGTACAGGCTAAGGAGTATTCAGTCATCGACCAGCTGAACAAGACCCTGGCACAGATATCCATCCTCTCTCTGCTGCAGATTTCCAAAACACACAGAAATGCTTTGTTAAAAGTGTTGAGTGAAGCATATGTGCCAAACAACATCACTAGTGGGGAAATGGCCAATATGGTAGGCCAGGTACTAGAGAGTCATGAAATCACTTTTCATGAGGACGAGCTACCACCTGAAGGATTGGGGCACAACAAAGCACTTCACATCACAGTGCAATGCGAAGATCATTTCATCACAAGAATCTTGATCGATGGAGGTTCCATTCTTAACATCTGTCCGTTGATAACACTCAAGAAATTGGGTGACTTGGTTTGAAGTGGATTTACAGGTGATAGATATGCCAGCATCCTACAACCTGTTGTTGGGATGACCCTGGATTCATGCTGCTAGGGTCGTAGCATCAATGCTACATCAGGCGGTAAAATTCGAGTGGAACCGCCAAGAGGTGATTATTCATGGTGACGGTAGCAACCCCATTTATAGTCGTCAAACTATTTCGGTGATTGACGGAAAAAGGAAGATAGGCGGAGGAACTTAAAACCACATTGAACGGGTCAATGATATCGACAAGGACAAGTGGTGGGACAACAAGATTGAGAGCATCCTGAACTGAGAGGATATGAGCCAGGCAAAGGGCTCGGTAAGAACCTCCAAGGGATCACGAAGCCCATAAAGCTCAAGGAACATGGCACCACTTTCGGTCTGGGGTATGAGTACACTTGGCAGAAATTCAACGACTGGTCGCCACCTTGGCGCAGTCCCTATTACCCTTTGGAGCAGCCGATACCTCATCTTGAGTAGACTTTCAAGCAAGCCGACACTATTTACGGTTCAGACGAGGAAGAAGCACTTGCAGCAATGAGGAGTTTGTTCCTAGAGGATGAAGATATGAATTGTTGTGTTGTTCTCGAGGGGGAGGGGAGGAAGGCCCTTCCATACAGACTGTAATCAAGGGGACATATCTCAAGAACTGGTCTATCAAGACAACCAAAGCCCGACGAGCCTCGGGGTAGCAAGGCTAAAACAAGCATTATTTACTATTTTATTTACTAAATGATTTTCCNAACATTGATTCGGATGAAGATTACATACCAGACGAGATTGTCAAAGAAGTTGAGTACTTTGAGAACAGACCTAAGTCTAACCTGGATAAGACCGAAGTTATCAACCTGGGGGATTCAAAAAACGTCAAGGAGACTCGCATCAGCATTTATTTGTCACCATCAGAAAAGAAAGAATACACAGAGTTTCTAAGAGAGTATGAGTACATATTTGCATGGTCGTATGATGACATGACTGGTCTAAGTACGTCTATTGTGGCTCACAAACTGCCAACCAATCCAATGTGTCGTCCAGTGAAACAAAAGCTCAGAAAGTTCAAACCCGACATGAGTTTGAAAATCAAAGAAGTAGTTACCAAGCAAATCAACACCAAAGTTCTCCGGGTAGTGGAGTACCCGACATGGTTAGCCAACATTGTACCTGTGCCAAAGAAGGACGGGAAAGTCAGAGTCTGTGTCGACTACCGGGATCTCAACCAGGCAAGTCTGAAAGACGACTTTTTCTTGCCAAATATAAACATTCTGATTGACAATTGCGCCAAGCATGAATTACAGTCCTTCTTGGATTGCTTCGTTGGTTATCACCAGATTTGGATGGATGAGGAGGATGCTGAGAAAACGGCGTTCATTACGCCGTGGGGAGTGTATTGTTACAAGATGATGTCATTCGGCTTGAAGAATGCAGGGGCCACCTACATGAGGGACATGACCACCATATTCCACGACATGATTCATAAGGAGATCATGGTGTACGTAGATGATTTCATTATCAAATCAAAGAAAGTTGTCGATCACATGGAGAATTTGGGGAAGTTCTTCAATAGATTGCGAAAATACAATCTGAAACTAAACCCCGCGAAGTGTGCATTCGGGGTTCCTGCTGGGAAGTTACTGGGATTTATTGTAAGCCGCCGGGGAACAGAATTGGATCCTTCAAAAGTAAAAACCATTCAAGAGCTACCACCACCAAGGAACAAGAAAGACGTGATGAGTTTCTTGGGGAGGCTTAATTACATCAGCCGATTTATAGCACAATCTACAGTCATCTGTGAGCCAATCTTTAAGATGCTAAGGAAGGACGATGCGACCGAGTGGACCAATGATAGTCAAAAGGCTTTCGACAAAATCAAGCAATATTTGTCAACACCGCCAGTCCTAGTACCGCCCGAGCTAGGAAGACCTTTGCTACTCTATCTTGCCGCGTTAGATGGAGCTTTTGGCTGTGTTCTGGGGCAGCACGATGAAACAGGAAGGAAGGAACAAGCTATTTATCACCTCAGCAAGAAGTTCACTCCATATGAGGCCCGGTATTCTCTATTAGCGCGTACCTATTGTGCTCTAACTTGGGTCGCCCAAAAGCTGAGACATTACTTCTGTGCCTACACAACATATCTCATATCAAGGATGGATCCATTAAAGTACATATTTTGGAAGCCCATGCCCACTGGAAAGCTAGCCAAGTGGAAAATCCTGCTGAGCGAATTCGACATTGTTTACATGATTCAGAAGGCAGTTAAAGGACAAGCGATGGTTGACCATCTTGCTGAGAATCCCGTAGACGGAGGATACGAACCCCTGAAAACATATTTTCCTGATGAAAAGGTATCATTCATAGGAGAAGACATTGCAGAATCCTATGATGGTTGGAGAATATTCTTAGATGGAGCAGCAAACTTCAAGGGAGTCGGTACTGGAGCAGTCCTATTATCAGATACCAGTCAGCATTATCCAATATTCGCCAAACTCAGGTTCCCTTGCACCAACAATATGGCTGAATATGAAGCCTGCATCTTGGGGCTTAATATAGCCATTGACATGAACGTCCAGGAACTGTTAGTAATCTATGATTCAGACTTATTGGTACATCAGGTACAAGGAGAATGGGCAACAAATAATTCCAAGATACTACCATACCTGCACCACATACAGGAATTAAGAAATAGGTTCACAAAGATAGAGTTCCGGCACGTCCCTAGAATCCAGAATGAGTTCGCCGACGCATTAGCTACTTTGTCCTCAATGATCCAGCATCCGGACAAGAATTTCATTGACCCTATTCCCATAAAGATCCATAATCATCCAGCTTACTGTGACCATATCGAAGAAGAAGCAGACGGAAATCCTTGGTTTCATGACATCGATAAGTACCTGGCAAAAGGAGAATACCCTGAGCTTGCAAATTCCACTCAGAAACGTACACTTCAGAGATTGTCCAACAATTTCTTCCACAGCGGAGGAATCCTGTATAGGAGGACTCTCGATTTGGGGTTATTAAGGTGTGTTGACGCAAAAGAAGCATCAAAATTGCTGGAAGAAATTCATGCAGGGACCTGTGGCCCACATATGAACGATTTTGTTTTAGCAAAGAAAATACTCCGAGCTGGTTACTTTTGGATGACTATGGAGACGGACTGCATCTAATATGTTCGGAAGTGCCACCGCTGCCAGATACATGGGGATATGATAAAGGTGCCTCCAAGTGAGCTCAATGCGACAATCTCACCATGGTCGTTCACTGCTTGGTGTATGGACGTTATTGGACCAATCGAGCATGCCGCTTCCAATGGCCACAGGTTCATTTTGGTCTCCATTGACTACTTCACTAAATGGGTCGAAGCAGCCTCCTACAAAGCAGTTACTAAGAAAGTCGTGGCTGACTTTGTCCGTGACCCCATTGTTTGTCGGTTCGGAGTTCCAGAGTCAATCATCACCGACAATGGTTCTAATCTCAACTGTGACTTGATGAAATCTATGTGTGAAACTTTCAAGATCAAACACAAGAATTCCACAGCATACAGACCTTAGATGAATGGAGCCGTAGAAGCCGCTAACAAAAACATCAAGAAGATACTAAGGAAGATGATAGAAAGGCACAAGCAGTGGCATGAGAAGTTATCATTCGCTTTATTGGGATACTGCACCACTGTCTGCACATCAACAGGGGCAACTCCCTATATGCTAGTTTATGGTACAGAGGTTGTAATTCCTGCCGAAGTGGAGATTCCATCTCTAAGAATTATACAGGAAGCTGAGCTAAGCGATGCAGAGTGGGTAAGAAGTCGTTATGAGCAATTAGCCCTCATAGACGGGAAGAGAATGAATGTAGTGTGTCATGGTCAACTATATCAGAACAGAATGGCCAGGACCTTCAACAAGAAAGTCAATTCGAGATGATTCACAACAGGGCAACTGGTGTTAAAGAAAATCATTCCACATCAAGATGAAGCCAAGGGGAAGTTCTCTCCCAACTGGCAAGGTCCGTACATGGTTCATAGAGTGCTGACAGGAGGAGCACTCATACTTGTAGAAATGGACAGAGAAGTTTGGACGAAACCAATCAATTCCGATGCAGTCAAGCGCTACTATGTGTAATTGTTTATGTTTCCACAAATGATGTAATTTGAACTACACCTGACCTGATTCCCGTTTAAGAGAGGATACGTAGGCAGCCCTATGGGTTCGGTCACAATTCAATAAAAATCTATTTACCCTACAATTGGAAACTGGGGCAGAATTTTGAGGAGGAACCTCAAAATTCCGAAGCAAGTTCATCCAGTCACCGCGCGAGCAGCAGTCAGAGGTGCCCACCCAGCAAACTGGGGCAGAATTTTGAGGAGGACCCTCAAAATTCCGCAGCAGGAGAGGTCGCAATGTCTCAAGCTGTGTCATGTCGTCGGTTCATCTAAAACTATTTTAGATTATATGCTTATATTATACTTTACAAAATCATGCATATTTATTTTTGAAACAGCTTGTTTAGCAAATTCTACCCCAACGACACAGACAATATCATCATGATCAAGCAAACAAGTCAAGCAAGGCCAGCGGGAATGGAACTAACCTTCCCTTTACAGAACTCACAATTTTTCTTTGGATGCAGGCACAAAGGTGGCAAAGGCCCCGAAAACATATTATCCACCCGATGGACGTATAGTGCTCAAAGACATGCTCCTCAAATTCGTCACACATGACCAACACTTATTATCATCACAAACAATGCTTCATTATCACAATGCTCTACCGCAGTTTAACACCAACTAAGAATTTCTGTTGTCCTTCCTTAAATATTGCAGAAGGCTACCTTTCTGCCTTCCGAGACTAAACTCTATCTCCATCTGCATTTGCATATTGCATAAGGCTACCTTTCTGCCTTCCGAGACTAAACGATGTCTCCATCTTCATTCGCATATTGCATAAGGCTACCTTTCTGCCTTCCGAGACTAAACGATGTCTCCATCTGCATTTGCATATTGCATAAGGCTACATTTCTTCCTTCCGAGACTAAACGATGTCTCCATCTGCATTCGCATATTGCATAAGGCTACCTTTCTGCCTTTCGAGACTAAATGTTGTCTCCATCTGCATTCGCATATTTCATAAGGCTACCTTTCTGCCTTCCGAGACTAAACATTGTCTCCATCTGCATTCGCATATTGCATAAGGCTACCTTTCTACCTTCCGAGATAAAGCGTTGTTTCCATCTGCATTCGCATATTGCATAAGGCTACCTTTCTGCCTTCCGAGACAAAACGATGTCTCCATCTGCATCTACTATTGCATAAGGCTACCTATTCTGCCTTCCGAGGTTAAATGCTACCTCCATCTGCATTTACATCCTGCATAAGGCTACTTTGCTGCCTTCCGAGGCTAAGCACTACCTCCCGTTTACTTTTCAAAGAAATCACTGTCTCTATTATTATTCACTTCGCTTCCTTTCGGGCTAAGCTCTTCCCCTTTAATTCGCGAGACTAAGCTCTGTATTGTTAGCATCATACTACTGCATTTTCATGGGCTGAAATATTGCCAACCTATCCAAAGGCGTCATCGTTCGGAGGCACCATCTTCATGGCCCGAGAACACCATGTGGCCTAAGGATCTCTTTTATTAGTTTGCATATCATTATTCAACGGCATCATGGTTCGGAGGCACCATCTTCATGGCCCGAGAACATCATTTCATAGCCCGCGAATCCCGCATCAAGCGATTCATGGCCCATGATATCATGGTCTAAGGAAGTCATCCTCAACCGTCCGAAGACAGCATTCATGGTCCAATGGGAATTTGCATCATGTTTAAATTACGCACAATACATGTTTGTTATTCATTTGCAGGAAATCTGGCTAGGAACAGCCAGCCAGGCAGGAGCGGCCCCGCTCCAGTTCTTCTAACTACCCCATAAGCCATTTTGTTCACCTTACCTTGCACCTTGCGTCCGTCCTTATAAAACTTCACCGGTACACTTCGCCGGTGACTCCTGAACTACATACGACCTGATTCTTGTAAAATCAGGGATATGTAGGCAGCTCAGAAACCAGGGTGCGGCCTCAATCTTTCGAACCATTTCTACTCGGTCAAATTGGCCATCATATCTTTACCCGAAAACTCTTTCATCCTTCCTGGGTAAAGAGGGGCAGCTGTTGATACCCAATTTTTCCTCAAACTATTTTTTAAAATTTGCATATATACCTCAAAATCACTTTTCATAGTAATTGGCATTTTTTCATAATTTTACCAATTTATTTTCCTATTTATATAGTGTTTTATATTCAATAACTATTCATAAACTGCATTACAAGTAATTTCAAATTATTTATTAGCTCAATATACCATTCTAGTCATGTCAGGATTTAATTCTTTCATAAATTAGCCAATTTTGGCATTATTTAATTATAATTACAATAATTTTATAATTACAGCCTAATCGTATATTTTATACCATTTTAATCACTGATTAGCCGTTTTATATTTTTTAAATTAGCTAATTAACTTAATTGTACTTATTTAACCTCAATTTTATTTTTTGTATAATTATTAGCTGTTTTATTAATTATTTATTTAATTTTAATGGGTATTTAACAATTAGCCACATTTATTTAAATTATAACCTAACTCTAAACCCAACCCGCCTGATTTATTTAACCCAATCTACCCAGCCCAAAACCCAAATCCTTACCCGGCCCAATTTCAAACCAATCTGAGTCGTTGATCAAATTAGATCAACGGCCTAGATATTTGTTGCCATAATTAAACCCCAACTACCGCCCCTCCGACCCCTCATTCTCTCACGACCCCTCATCTCTGTACTCTCATCTCTCTCTCTCTATAGTCTCTTTTGGAGACTTCCGTCTCTTTAGTTCCAATGAACTCCTTCATCTTCTCCGTCCACCCCTTTGCCGGAGACCTTGAAGCCTTCGTCTTCTTGTCTCTCATGGTTCTCCTATGCCGGTGATGTCCTCCCTAAGACCCTCAAAGGGCGAGAACTCGCTTGCTTACACGCCTGGTGTCCCTGTTCACTTCACTCCTCCAAAAGCTTGATTCTGAGAAAGGCTATGACCTCTGAGGCTCAAGTCATTGCTGTTCGAGGTTCCTTTTCGTCCTCTCAGAGGTTTTCTGTAAAACCCTAACATCTGAAACTTCCAATTCTCTTAGATCTACACTAGATCCGGGTTTATTACGAGTATTATTACATTTTTTCTTAAAGGTTTTCCATTTTTTAAACAAGTTTTTCACTTAGGGTTTCTGAAACCTTTTCTTCAAACGATTTCTCACAGTTCAAGTGATTTTTATCATATGCTTAAACGTTTTATCACTTTTAATCATGATTTATTATGTTAAAACTTTGGTTTTAATACCGTGTTCTAAATTCTGAGCATGTCTTTTTCTTTCGATTTGTATGTATGTCTGTTACCCATGAGTAATCCCTGCTTCTTTGTGATTATTGCTTCACTATGCTATTGGGTCTTTGATTATGCTGCTTCTTGTGTTTTCACCCTGCTTGAATCATCACTGTCTTGAATCCCTGAATGATTGTGAGTAGTACTATACTGATTTTTCATACGATATCCTCTGCTTATTCTGAATGTTTCCTTAGATTCATGAGGCCTTCCCTTAATTAGTACCAATTTCGAATCCCTGATTTCTTGTATGGATACTCTTTACTGATTTTCGACTACTTTCCTTGTTTTTTACAACTTTAAATCATTCTGTCACTTTATTTTGTGGTTGACTGCGCTATTAATTGATTGTTACTATTATTTCCTTAATTAGACCCTAGGTACCTAGCCCTAATTACTTATGTTGTACTTGCAATGTTTGAATTATCACCTTATACCCCGCTATGTGAATTGTTTCCTTATTTGCCACCTCTTCCTTACCGTTTGAAATGACTACCTTAATTAAGGGAAGACTTGGGTTGATTCTTATTTTACTGATTCTGAGTTCTTATAATTACTGAAAAAAATTGGTTCCTTCCTTATTAATCATGAAATGGTCCTTCTTAGCTTATTTGCTACCTGATCCTTACCGTTTGAATTAATTCCCTTAACTTAAGGGAGTACTTGCCTTAATTTCCTAATTGATTTATTCTAAATTCTTCAATTGTTATGCTAACATGATTCCTACCTTATTTAACTAGCCTTAAAACTATTATATATATGATCTCTTTAGGACAGAAAAGGGACGGACGGATCTGTTTAATTCTCTCTCACACACAAATAAAAAACTCTCTGCTCTCTCTTCTGTGCTAGTCACTACTATTCTAAGTTAGCCGGCTACAAGCCAAGGTTAACTATTGTGCATCTCCTACTTCCTGTTTGTGTTACTGCTTTCTTCACTTCACTGGTATGTTCTAATTTAGATTTCAGTCCTCAAACCAACATGTTTCTACTACTGTGGTAATTCAGTATGCTTCTAATTTGCTTTTACTTATTATTCAGCATGTATCTAGGATCCTGAACTCCCATCTGCATGTTAAGTTAGGCTTTATTTGTTTATGACCAGCATGTTTCTGTGTACTTAGCACCTACTACTTACATGCCTATGATTGGTACATTAGTTTAATCATGGTCTTAGTTGTTTTAGGTGTTAATCTAACCTAGTACTTAACTGTACCCCTAATCCTCTGAACCCTTAGGAGTTTCTGATTGTATGCCTATATGTGTGTCTGCCTGCTACATGTATGCCCTCACATGCTCTGTATTTGTCCCTCAAATCTCATTACCCCTGTTTGTGATTGTTGGACTATCCCTGGTCCTTTGTGTGATGTTAAACTTCTAATCAAATTTCCCTCTTCAAAACTTTTTCTTACTTACCTTTTCTCAAGACTGTTTTCTTACTTAAACCCCTTTTAAAAATAAAAAGCACTCTCACGTATACTCTTAGAAGTCTAGTTTCTGCCCCTTCTGTGTGAGCATTGCCTTGGGACCCTTGAGCTCCCTCTGAACTTTGACACACAGAGGTTGGCTATTCCACACTGCACTTACTCTATGTTGGCTATGTCTGGGTGTGAGCACTGCCCGGGAGCCCTTGAGGTCTTTAGGGAACTCTGACACACCCGGACTATGAAAGGCTATGAAACACCAAAGGCATTGAGGTTTGGAAGATCTGGGCCTAATTGAAGGCTCCCTATAGAAGTAACTTCTTATTTTTCCTTTGGTTGTGTAATTCACAATTCCCGGCCTGTAATAATTTGTAAACAGATATTTGAGAATGGAAAGTGAGGAGGGGTTAGTTACATAGGTTATCCATGTTAAAGGGTAGACACCATGCTTCTAGGTTTACATTTCTTACGTGTGCACTAGAAATTCATGCTTAGGGCTGATTGTATGCAAGCATATCATGCATTAGATATCATGTTCCTTAGGTCCATGTTTATTGTTTCAGCATCCTATTATGGTATTATTGTTTATCATATAGAAATCATGATCTAGGATTAAAACTTTAATATAAACATGTTATTCATGTAAACCAGTTCTAATATCTCTGTAATATTGTGGTACACATGCTTAGGATAATGATGCGCTAATAAACAAGTCATTCTCATACTTGCTGCATAGTATGTTCAAATACTGTGATTTTATGCATTTAGAAATCCTGCCTAGGAATTCTGCATACCACCCATTCTGTATCCCTATGTGTGAATATTAGATATCATGTCTTAGGACCTCATTCAACACCTAGTTTAACTACCGATTGCATGAAAAAGGTCCTAAAAAAATAGTTTCACCATGTTTTCAAACAACTGGTAATAGTTCTGTATTTTTGCAACACCTAAGTACAACATGTTTAGGCAAACTAACTTATAACAGTTTCCTTAATAATCGGGTAATTACTGAATATTGTCATACGCTTAGTCAATGCTTAGGTGTTAAATCTATTAAAACTGGAAACATATTCCTTTATACCTGTTGCTTGACTATTAATGGTTATAATCAGTAAGAAGCTGATAAAATTCGTCCTCTGAAATCAGTAATAAAGCTGCCTCACTATTGCATTCTCACCTAGATATCATGCCTTAGGTTCTGAAGTTAATAAGGCCTTACTTGTGTTTGAGTCGTGCTAATCATGTGCATAATCTGTGGAGGAATACTTGGGCCTCGTATCTGCTCTTATTTGTTTTCCCCTTATCTGAAGTCCTAATTGTCGTTGTTTGTCGCTTAGAATCTTGTCCTTTAAACCTAGGGGTCAACCTAGTACTTCCTTTTAGGATAGTAGTCCTAGCCTCCTCCAAGACTGATAGGATGGGACGGGTAATAGCGCGCAATAGAGTCTGTGACCAACACACGCTTTAATTACCTTCACGGGGTGGGAAGGGTAGAATATGGATATGATGATCGGTGCGCTAATACCACGTGTAGCCCCTCTTCGAGGAGTGATAACCGAGTATTGCATTGATGTGATCCATATTATTATAAACCTAGGATACCTTTATATGCTAGCTCGTAATCTTCTTTACTGTTTTTCTAAACATCTATATGCTTAAGACTTAAATCCCCTTTTATTTGAGCTTTTACTTTTTATTTTCTAGTTGTACAAATTCACGAAACCATTTGGCCGGGAACCACACTTGTGGATCCTGAGGGGTACCTGACACCTTCCCTTTAGGATAATTTGAATCCCTTACCCAAATATCTGGTTAGCAACGTAGTTATAATTGAACCCCTTAGGTACCCTAACGCACCACTAAATTCGTTAGGTGGCGACTCTTCAAAATATACAATCCCCTTTCCCAAAAGGAAAGAGTTGTCCCAACCAATGTCATAAACCCGATATTCCGCGAGGAAGAAAAAAAAGGGAGCGCAACAAGAGATAGTTTTAGAAAAACAGTTTGGACTTAGATGTGAACAGATTACAATATTACAAAAACTACAAGCAAGACAGAACCACATTTAGCAGGTTAAGTTCATACATGCATTCCAGTAGTTAAACAATCACCAGGAACACTGGAATCATAGACAGGACAGAGTCACAGTTAAGTCAAACAAGGTTTCACATGGTTGGAATTGACGTAGTCCATTAACTACTACTAGGTGAGCATATAGACATGTATTAATAGAGAACAACATGCTGAAATTAAGTTACTAATCAGACAGTCATACAAAAGGGGGTGGGGTAGTAGGAATTAAACATGCTATTTTCAAAGATAAGTAAACAAGTATCATAGGCTAAACAGAGACATGCTAAGGTAGACTAACTATACTAACACACAGTACAGGACAGGTTAATAGGAGTTTAGGCATACTAGTAAGAGGGAAATAAATATAAACATAGGACAAACAGAGGCATGTTGGAATTTGAAGCACTAACCACACAACCATGCGAAACAAAGAGGTAACAAAGACTAAGGCATACTAGTTAAAAATTAAACTGGAAGCATGTCATAAAGAGGACATATTGAGGTTCAAAATAGGCTAATCTAAATCACAAGGAAGGAGATGTCTAAGAGATAAATATCACAGCAGAAGCATATTGAAATACATAGCACATAGAAGAGATCATGATAACAGAAATGGAGGCATACCAGTTAAGAGATAGCAACAGGAAAGTGAAAGCAAATAGGATCCAAGAGTCTAGCCTTGGCTTTCAGCCGGCTACACAGAGCAGCGAGTAGAAGTAACAGAAGAACCACAGTTGAGAGTGTGTGAGTAGGAGTAAGAGTTTGGGTGTGTGTCTCTCGATGTGTGTTCGTGTGTTTGAAAATTAGAATGGGAGGATTATATAGCACTTAGCAGGGTAAAACAAATAAGGCAAAGAATAATTAAGAGTTCATAAATAAGGTATACAAATAAAATCAACCAGTTAATTGGGGTTAAATCCAATCAAATAACTCAATAAAATCATGGAAAGACCCCTCAAGATAGGAAAAATCAATTAACAACCCAGATTGAGGTTTAATAAAGGTAAATAAATAAATCAGAGACATTTAGGGGCCGGTTAAAATGATTAAATCCCATAAATTAGGCTAGTAAACTAATTAAGGCAAGTAATACCATTTATGAATCACAAATAAGGAAAATAGGTATAAAAAAATCACAAAGAAATACCAATTTCAGCAAAGAGATATAGTTTTGAACCCTAATTAAGTGAATAAAATCAGTCAATCTCCTTTAATTGACAGAACTAAAGAATAACGGGCAAATATTGAAACAATCAGTGAAATAAGCAGAAACCCTGGGGATTAGAACACAGATATGAAGATCAGTCAAGAAACAAAGAGAAACGGAATTAAACACTCAAACTCTTTAGAATAGTTTTGCAGAAACGCAAAGAGACAAAACCTTAGTTTTAGAGAAACACTAAATCGATTAATAGTAGGAAAAACAAAAGGTTTTTAAAGAGAAACATCAAATAAACTTAAAAGCATCTCAGATCTATAACGAGTATGAACAGACTCGAGTAGCAAGAGACTAGGTTTATTTTTAAAAAAATGACAGAGGTGAGAAGAAAATCTGGTTTGGAACCAGAGATTTAATCCATAGACGTGAAGATAGTAGTACTCACAAACACAGAGATGAACACAGGCAGGTTCATCGAGAAAATGAAGAGTTTAGGTCGACTCTGAGTTGAATCTCTTTGAGATTCCATCAAACAACAACAAAATCGAACAACCAGTGAAGATAGGAGTCCGGTTGGGGCCTAAAATCAAAGGGAAACCACATAGGTTGAAGGGTTTCCGGTGACGGCGGCTAGGGTTAGGGAGAGTTTGAGAGATAACGAAAGAGGAGGGATCCAAGGGCGGTAGGGTTGAAGCAATGACTAAGGTTAGGGGTCGTTTGGTGTAATTAAAAAAGGAAAATGATCCTGGACCATTGATCTTTTGAGATCAACGACCAGGATTTGATCTGAGGGGTTGGGTGGGTTTTAAAATTGGGTCAAGGTATTTGGGCTATGATTTTAATTTGGCTGGGGTAAAAATTTGGGCTAAAGTCCGAATTAAAACAAATTAAAAGAGGTTATTTGTTAAATACCCAATTAATTTGATAAATAGTTTATAAAATAGCTAATAAATGATAAAAAATTTTATTGATACATAAATATGATTTAAAATAATTACTTAATATTATAAAAATTCAAAATGTCATTTTCTTGTAAAATAAAGTAATTATGCACTTGTGGGCTATTATTGCAAAGTTATTGCAATTATAACCCTAAAATGTAAATATAGTTATTCATGAAATAATTAAAAATTAGTATAAATAAAAATGATAAAATTAAGCACATAAAATTATCATACCATTTGTGATGCAATTAGTAATTATTTATATAATAAAATACCGGGATAAATTAATTAAAAATCCTTTAAAATGCAAAAATTATGGAAAAATATTAATTGATGCTTATGCATTGTTTTGAAGATATATATGCATTTGAAAATAATATAGTGAAAAATTGGGTATTGACAGCTGCCCCTCTTTACCCGGGAAGGATGAAAGAGTTATCGGGTAAAGATATGATGGCCAATTTTGACCGAATAAGGTGATTCGAGAGACATAGGCCGCACTCTGGTTTTCAAGCTGCCTACATATCCCTGGTTTTACAGGAATCAGGTCGTGTGTAGTTCTGGATTCATCGGCGAAATATACTGATGAAGTTATCACAAGAACGGACACAAGGTTTTGAATAGGTGAAAAGGTTACGGTGAGCGGTCAAGTTTGAAATAGTGTGAAGGAACTGGAGAGGGATTTCTCCCGTTGGGGTAGTGGTTGCTCATCAGGTTACCTGCAAATAAAAGATGCACTACAAACATATATCTTTGCGTAAATTTAAACATGATGAAAATTCCCTTCATACCATGAGGATTGTCTTTGGACGGTTGAGGATGAAGTCTTTAGACCATGATGTCCCGGGCCATGAAAATGAGCGGTAAGGGATTCGCAGGCCATGAAATGATGTTCTCTGGCCATGGAAATGGTGCCTCCGAACCATGACGCCTCCGGTTATAAGGATGGTTTCTTCAGACTATGACACCTTAGGACAAGCTGGCGATATTTCAGCCCATGAGGTGAAAAGACATGATGATAGGAGCGACAAGACAAGGCTTAGTCTTGCATGGAGTTGAGGGCAGAGCTTAGCCTGAGAGAATAGAATAAATAATGCAAGGGAGACAATGCTTAGTCTCGTACGGGATTCGGGACAATGCTTAGTCCCATGCAAAAAGAAGGCAATGCTTATCCTTATGCAAGATTCGGGACAGTGCTTAGTCTCATGCAAGTGAAGGTAGTGCTTATCTTTATGCCAATAGGGAGGCAGGGCTTAGCCTCATGCAGAGTTTGGGACAGGGCTTAGTCCCATACAAAGAGAAGGCAGTGCTTAGCCTTATGCAGATAGGGAGGCAGGGCTTAGTCTCATGCAAAGATTGAGACAGAGCTTAGTCTCACGCAAATAGAAGGCAGAGCTTAGCCTTATGCAAGGTTCGGGACAGGGCTTAGTCTCATGCAAGGAGAAGGAAGTGCTTATCCTTATGCAGATAGGGAGGCAGGGTTTAGCCTCATGAAAAGATTGAGACAGAGCTTAGTCTCACGCAAATAGAAGGCAGAGCTTAGCCTTATGCAAGGTGGAGGCAATGCTTATCCTCATGCAGGATTTGAGACAATGCTTAGTCTCATGCAATGAATAGATAATAGGTGATAGCAGAGTATTTCTTAGCTTCAAATGAGTTCGGTATCTTTGTTGTTATGAAGGCGGTGATTCCAAGGTATGCATATTCCTTGTCTTGCATTCAAAGAAAACTTGTGAGTTTTGCAGGGGAAGGTTGGTTCGTGTATTCATCTACTTGCTTGATTTGCTTCGCTCTGTCTGAAGATCATGTTCAAATTATTGGGGCAGCATTTGCTAAAGCAGAGTTTATTTCAAAAGCATACATGCATAGTTTTCAAAGACATAGTAAAATACAGTTTAGAAATTGGTTAGATGAACTGGTGACTGTGACATGATCAAAAACATTTCTACTTCTTCTGTCGTAGAATTTTGAGGGTCCTCCTTAAAATTCTGCCCCAGTTAACTAGACAACATTTCTGACTACTCTATATGCTGCGATTGGTTGAACTTGCTTCGAAATTTTGAGGGTCCTCCTCAAAATTCTGCCCCAGTTTCTGATGATGGGGAAAATAGAAATTTTATTGAATTGTGACCAAATCCACAGGTATGCCTACGTATCCCCTCTTAAACGGGAATCAGGTCGAGCGTAGTTCAATTTACATCATATGAGGAGACATAAATAGTTTACACATAGTGTCATTTGACTGCATCTGAATTGATAGGCTTTGGCCAGATTTCTCCATCCATTTCTGCGAGTATGAGTGCTCCTCCTGTCAATACTCTGTGGACCATGTAAGGACCTTTCTAGTTGGGAGAGAATTTCCCTTTGGATTCATCTTGATGCGGAAAGATCTTCTTTAACACCAGCTGTCCCGGTGTGAACTGTCTTGGCGGTGTGAACTGTCTTGGTTTGACTCTTTTATTGAAAGATCTGGACATTTTGTTCTGATAAAGATGGTCGTGGCATACTGCATTCATCCTTTTTCCGTCTATGAGGGCTAGCTGCTCATAGCGGCTCCTTATCTATTATGCGTCGCTGAGCTCGGCTTCTTATATGATTCTCAAGGAAGGAATTTCCACTTCGGCGGGAATGACAACCTCAGTACCATAAACCAAAAGATAGGGAGTTGCCCCAGTTGTTGTTCGGATTGTGGTACGGTATCCCAGTAAGGTGAATGGTAGCTTCTCGTGCCATTGTTTGTGATTTTCTACCATTTTCCTCAGTATATTCTTGATATTTTTGTTGGAAGCTTCCACGACTCCGTTCATTTGGGGTCTATACGCTATGGAATTCTAGTTCTTGATTGAAAGTCTCACAAATGGCTTTCATCATATCGTTGTTGATATTGGTACCATTGTTAGTGATGATGAACTCTGGAACCCCGAACCGACAAACAATCCGGTCGCGAACAAAATCCGCAACGACCTTCTTGGTCACAGCTTTGTAAGATGCAGCTTCAACCCATTTAGTGAAGTAGTCGATAGCTATTAAAATAAATTGATGCCTGTTTGAGGCGGTGGGCTCGATCAGACCAATGACATCCATCCCCCAGGAGGCAAAGAGCCAAGGTGAGCTATTTGCATTAAGATCGTTCGGTGGCACTTTTATCATATCTGCATGTACTTGGCATTGATAGCATTTCTGAACATATCGGATGCAATTTGTTTCAGTGGTCATCCAAAAGTAACCTGCCCTGAGTATCTTCTTGGCCAAGACAAAACCATTCATATGCGGGCCGCAGGTCCCGACATGTGTCTCCTCGAGCAACTTAGAAGCTTCCTTTGCGTCGACACACCTTAATAGTCCCATATCAGGAGTTCTTCTATATAAGGTTCCTCCACTCTAGAAGAAATGATTGGACAACCTCCGGAGCGTGCATTTCTGAATATGGTTTGCATGCTCCGGGTATTCTCCATTTTCCAAATACTCCTTGATGTCGTGGAACCAAGGCTTACCGTCTGTCTCCTCTTCGATGTGAGCACAATATGTCGGCTGATTATGGATCCTTACTGGGATAGGATCGATGAAGTTCTTGTCTGTATGTTGTATCATTGATGACAAAGTAGAAAATGCATCGGCAAACTCATTCTGAATTTTGGGGACATGCCGAAACTCTATCTTTGTGAACCTCTTCTTCATTTCTTGCACTTTAGATATGGAAATATCTTGGAATTCTTGGTAGCCTACTCTCCTTGTACCTGGTGCACAAGCAAATCTGAATCGCCGATTACTAGCAGTTCCTGAATGTTCATGTCAACAGCTATGTTGAGCCCTAATATGCAAGCTTCGTATTCTGCCATGTCGTTGGTGCAGGGGAATCTGAGTTTCGCAGAAATCGGATAATGTTGACCAGTTTCTGATACCAAGACGGCTCCAATGCTGACTCCTTTGAAGTTCGTCGCTCCATCAAAGAACATTCTCCAACCGTCATAGGCTTCAGCAATGTCTTCTCCTATGAATTATACCTCTTCATCGGGAAAATACGTCTTAAAGGGCTCGTATTCTCCTCCCACAGGGTTTTCAGCAAGGTGGTCTGCCAGTGCCTGTCCCTCGACTGCTTTCTGAGTTACATAGACGATGTCTAATTCACTCAACAAGATTTGCCATTTAGCCAGCTTGCCAGTGGGCATGGGCTTTTGGAAGATGTATTTCAAAGGATCCATCCTTGATATGAGATATGTTGTATATGCACAGAACTAATGCCTCACCTTCTGAGCTATCCAGGTCAAGGCACAACAGGTACGTTCCAGCAGAGAGTATCGTGTTTCATAAGGTGTAAACTTCTTACTCAGTTAGTAGATGGCATGTTCTTCTCTCCCTGTCTCATCGTGCTGCCCCAGAACGCAGCTGAAAGCTCCATCTAGCACTACAAGGTAGAGTAGTAGTGGTCTACCTGGCTCAGGCGGGACTAAAACTGGTGGTGTTGATAAGTACTCCTTGATTTGTCAAAAGCCTTTTGACAATCCTCGGTCCAACTAGTTGCAGCGTCTTTCTTCAACATCTTGAAAACCGGCTTACATATTACTGTGGACTGTGCTATGAAACGACTTATGTAGTTAAGGCGTCCCAGGAAACTCATCACATCTTTCTTGCTCTTTGGCGGTGGTAACTCTTGGTGTCTTTAACCTTTGAGGGATCCAATTATATTCCCCGGCGGCTGACGATGAATCTCAATAGCTTTCCGGCAGGAACCCCGAATGCACACTTTGCAGGGTTTAGCTTTAGGTTATACTTCCGCAGTCTGTCGAAGAATTTCCTCAAGTCTGCTATGTGATATGTCGCGTTATTGGATTTAATAATGATATCATCCACATATACCTCGATTTCTTTGTGTATCATGTCATGAAAAATAGTAGTCATGGCCCTCATGTAGGTGGCCCCAGCATTCTTTAGGCCGAATGGCATCATCTTGTAACGGTACACCCTCATGGTGTAATGAAAGTTGTTTTCTCAGTGTCCTCCTCGTCCATCCAGATCTGATGGTAACCGATGAAGCAATCGACAAAAGAATGGAGTTCATGCTTGGCATAATTGTCGATCAAGATATGTATATTTGGAAGCGGGAAATCATCCTTTGAGTTGGCTCTATTGAGATCCCGATAATCGACACAAACTCTAACTTTCCCATCCTTCTTCAGAACTGGCACAATGTTGGCTAGCCAAGTTGAATATCCAACTACCCTGAGGACCTTGTCTTTGATCTGCTCAGTAACCTCCTCTTTGACTTTCAGACTCATACCAGGCTTGAATTTCTTGAGTTTCTGCTTTACGGGCGGACACATTGGATTTGTGGACAACTTGTGGGCCACAATGGACGTGCTTAATCCGGTCATATCGTCATAAGACCATGCAAATATATCCTCATACTCTTTCAATAACCGAGTGTACTCCTATTTCTCTGACGGTGACAAGTGGATGTTGATGCGGGTCTCCTTGACAGTTTCAGATTTTCCCAAATTAACTATCTCAATCTCTTCCAAGTTGGACTTAGGCTTGTTCTCAAAATCCTTTAATTCTCTGACGATCTCCTCGGGTATTGTATCCTCTTCTTCTGAATCACTATCCTTTTGTTGCGTTGTTTCATTACATGTCATAGTTGTCGGTTCATCGAGATAGGAAATATTAATGTTGTATGGATAAAGATATGAGAGAAAAAGTGCTAATAATAAGCATCAATTCATTGAAAGCGTTAAACAAAAGTTATTTTTCAAATAATTTAAATAACTTTTTTTGAATATTGAAAAATATTATTTAGGACAAAAGAAAAAGTGCAAAAGTGGAAATCATTTTTTAGAAAAGTGAACAATGTTATTCAGCCTTGCCACCCCGGAACTCGTCGGGCCCTTGACGGTCTAACAGTCCAGCTCTTGAGGGATGCTCCTCTCTCCACAGCTTGGATGACGGTCTAACAATCCATTTCCCGAGGCCTATCGCAGGTTTAGGCTTGAATTGGCGAAAGTTAGAATTTTGGCGATTTTGGCCGATAGGTGAAATTTTGGTATCGGGCTCGGAATGGAATTCCGGGAGTGGCTGTAGGTCCGTAGTGTCATTTATGACCTGTGTGTAAAATTTGAAGTCCTTCGGACTAGCTTTGATGTGTTTCGGCATCGTTGTGGATTTTGAAATTTCATAAGTTCTTAGGCTTGAATCCATGCATAATTGGCGATTTTGATGTTATGTGATGTGTTGTGAAGGCTCGACTAAGTTTGGATAAGGTATTAGGACTGGTTGGTTAGTTTGGTTGAGGTCCTAGGGGCCTCGGGGATGTTTCGGATGCTCAACGGGATGATTTTGGACTTAGAAACCAGCTGAAGCACTGCTGGTACTGGTGTTTCGCACCTGCGGAAGGGGACCCGCAGGTGCAGACGGGGACCTCGCAGGTGCGGAATTGACCTGGGTTAGTCAGGCTCGCAGATGTGGCCCAGTGACCGCATATGCGGCCCAGTGACCGCATATGCGGCCCAGTGACCGCAGGTGCAACCCCAGCCCTTTTAGTGAGATTTCGCACCTGCGATGTATTTTTCGCAGGTACGGGACCACAGGTGCGGTCCAAGGGGGCGCAGGTGCGGAATAGCTGGGCAGTTTATACCAAATTCGAGGGTTTGAAATTCATATTTTCTAAAACGATTAGGAGCTCGGTATTAGGCGATTTTGAGTGGGTTTTGAAGAGAAGACTCATAGGTAACGACTCCTAACCTTATTTCACTTGTATATCATTAATCTATAGCAATTTCTTCAATATAATCAATGAATTTGGGTGAAAATCATGAAAATGGGAGGAAGATTCCCCAATGATATTTACATTATGCAATTGAATTGAATAGATTTAGGCCATTCGGAGTCGAGTACTTGTGGGAAGAGCGTGATTTTGAGTTGAGTAGAGAAGTCGAGGTAAGTGGCTTGCCTAACTCTGTGTTGGGGACTTCCCCTTAGGTTGTTTTGATACTATTTGTTGTATGGACGCCGTGTACGTGAGGTGACGAGTACATGCACGGGCCATAGTTGCTAAAATTCCATTTTTTCTTCTATGCCATAAATCATTTCACTCTTATTTCACTGTTTAATGTGCTAATTGTGTAGTTTAGATTAGGAAGGAGCATGTCTACCTGTTTTATCTGAATTTCCTATTTGATACTATGTGCACCATGTTTAGTTAGTCCTATCCCTTGTCTTGCCTGTGATTTTTCTCCTGAACTGTTTAAATAAACCTTATCCGGAATTAATTCGCATTTCATATTTAAATTGGGACTACGGACGTATTCTGGGAGCTTTTCCCCTGTACTGAATATTTAAATTGGGACTACGAACGTATTCCGGGAGCTTTCCCCCCTGTACTAAATATTTAAATTGGGACTACGGACGTATTCCGGGAGCTTTCCCGCATATTTAAATTGGGTCTACGGACGTATTCCAAGATCTTTCCCCCTGTACTACATATTTATTTTGGGACTACGGACGTATTCCGGGGATCCCCCTGTACTGCATAATCATTTGGAACTGCGGGACAGTATCCCAGGAGATTCCACTTTGTGATATATTATGTTGAGCCGAGGATTTTCTTTACTGTAAACTTATATTGTTTTTTTCTTAAACTGTTTACTTTAGACATTACCTATCTTTTATACTGTTTTAAACTGACTTATTTTGAAATCCAGTAGAGCCTTAACCTGACCTCGTCACTACTTGACCGGTGTTAGGCTTGGCACTTACTGGGTACCAAATGTGGTGTACTCATGCCCTTTCCTGCACATATTTTTCGTGTGCAGATCCAGGTACGAGCTATCAGCCTCGAGGTTAGTCATTGTTGCTGATTCTAGGAGACTGCAAGGGATTTCTGCCGCGTTCGCAGAATCCTCCGAGTCTTCTTCTATTCTATCTTGTAGAGACGTTCTTATGTACTTTTCCAATTTTTGTTAGAGCTACAGTAGTGTTAGAAGCTTGTGACTGTCTGTGATATTCCGGATTTTGAGAAGTTATGTTTTGTATGAGCCGAGCGGCTAGTATGTTACTTATGTCATTTCCCTTATCCCCTTCATTGCTTGCGTTTTATTTCGATTTTCCCCCATTATAGTAGGCTTACCTAGTCGTAGAGACTAACTGTCGTCACTACACCTTCGGAGGGTAAATCGGGTTGTGTCAAGTTGGTATCAGAGCGTCTAGGTTCATAGGAGTCACAAGTCACAAGCCGGTTTATTAGGGTCTCGCGGATCGGTACAGAGACGTCTGTATCTATCTTCGGGAGGCTATGTAACTGTTAAGAACAATCATATTTCCTTGTCGTGCGAGTTATTGACATGAAAATTCTAAAATTCTATTCTATTATTTCCCACAGATGGTGAGGACCTGTACTAGGAGGACCGACGACCAGGCACTCGAGCCCCCTACCAGAGCCGCCAGAGGCCGGGGTCAGGGTAGAGGACGACCACGCGGTGCAACCCGAGCAGGCGAGAGCAGCGATAGAGGAGCCTACAGCAGCTCCAACTGGAGAGTCGGCACAGGAGGTCCCTATTGCTGCTCCAGCCTTGCAGGATCCTTTAGCTCAGTTCATGAGCATGTTCAGCACTCTAGCTCAGGTTGGACTACTTCCGATAGCTACCGCTATATTTCAGGTCGGGGGGCACATACTCCTGCAACCCGCACTCCTGAGCAGAGGGGCCAGGTTGATCAGGACCCGGAGTATATTCCTATGCCCCCAGCGGCTCTGGTACAGCATGGGACCAGGATAGCTGCTTCAGAGGCAGAGCAACTCAAACTTGAGAGGTACAAGAAGTACCACCCACCTATTTTCAGCGGACTAGCTTTAGATGACGCTATGGGGTTTCTTGAAGAGTGTCATCGTATTCTTTGCACTATGGGCATTGTGGAGACCAGTAGGTTTTCTTTCACCGCTTTCTATCTGAGAGGAGCGACATATCAGTGGTGGCGGGCCTATGAGTTGAGTAGTCCGGACGAGGCAGCCTCACTTACTTGGACTCAGTTTTCAGAGATGTTTTTGCGAGAGTATGTCCCTCAGAGCCTCAGGGATACTTGGCGCATGGAGTTCGAGCAGTTGTGCCAGGGTACTATGACTGTGTCGGAGTATGTAGTCCGTTTCAGTGAGTTAGCTCAGCACGCACCAGCCTTGGTTGCCATAGTCAGAGAGCGGGTTCGCCGCTTCATTGAGGGACTTCACCCTAGTATTCGGACCAGTATGGCCAGAAATTTGGAGATGGATATCACTTATCAGCAGGCAGTGAGTATTGCCAGGAGAGTAGAGGGCCTGTTTATGTATCTACTCCTGTGGGAGACTCTCTAGTTGTGGACCGCGTATATCGGTTGTGTTTGATTTCTCTTAGTGGTTTTGAGACCAGGGCTGATTTGTTATTACTCAGCATGGTAGATTTCGATGTTATCTTGGGCATGGACTAGTTGTCTCCCCATTATGTTATACTTGATTGTCACACTAAGACCGTGACACTGGCTATGCCAGGCTTGCCAAGATTAGAGTGGAGAGGTACCTTAGAGTATACTCCCCGCAGGGTCATTTATTTCCTTAAGGCTCAGCGGATGGTTGAAAAGGGGTGTGATGCGTATTTGGCCTATGTGAGAGATGTCAGTGTTGATACCCCTCCAGTTGAGTCAGTCCCAGTAGTGAGGGACTTTCCTGATGTATTCCCAATTGATCTTCCGGGTATGCCGCTTGACAGAGATATTGATTTCGGCATTGATGTGTTGCCGGGCACTCAGACTATTCCTCCTTACCAGATGTCTCCTCCTGAGTTGAAGGAGTTGAAGGATCAGTTATAAGAGTTGCTTGATAAGGGCTTCATCAGGCCCAGTGTATCACCTTGGGGGTGCTCCAGTGCTATTTGTGAAGAAAAAGGATGGCTCTATGCGTATGTGTATTGATTATCGGCAGCTGAACAAGGTTACAGTGAAGAACAAGTATCCTTTACCTTGCATTGATGATTTATTCGACCAGCTACAGGGTTCCAGAGTATTCTCCAAGATTGACTTGTGATCTGGCTATCATCAGCTGAAGATTCGGGAGTCGGACATCCCGAAGTCTGCCTTCAGGACCAGATATGGTCACTATGAGTTTCTTGTCATGTCATTTGGGCTGACCAATGCCCAATAGCTTTTATGCATTTGATGCACAGTGTGTTTCGGCCTTACCTTGATTCCTTCGTCATTGTGTTTATTGACAAAATTTTGGTGTATTCTCGATCACGGGAAGATCATGAGCAGCACTTGAGGACCGCGCTTCATACCTTGAGGGAGAAGAGATTGTATGTGAAATTCTCTAACTGTGAGTTCTGGCTTGATTCGGTGGCATTCTTGGGCCACATAGTGTCTTGTTATGTGATCAAGTTAGATCCGAAGAAGATGGAGGCGGTGCAGAGTTGGCCTAGACCGTCATCAGCTACGGAGATTCGCAGTTTCCTTGGTTTGGCAGGGTACTACCGTCGCTTTGTAGAGGGTTATTCATCTATCGCATCACCTATGACCAGACTGACCCATAAGGGTGCTCCGTTCAGGTGGACCAAGGAGTGTGAGGAGAGCTTTCAAAAGCTCAAGACAGCTTTCACTTCGGCCCCAGTATTAGTGTTTCCTACAGGTTCGGGGTCCTACACTGTCTATTGTGATGCCTCGAGGATTAGCCTTGGAGCAGTATTGATGTAGGACGGTAGGGTGATTTCCTACGCGTCCAGGCAGCTGAAGGTGCATGAGAAGAATTATCCGGTTCATGACCTCGAGTTAGCAGCTATTGTTCACGCCCTGAAGATCTGGCGTCATTATTTGTACGGTGTTCCATGTGAGATTTTTACTGACAACCGGAGTTTGCAGCACTTGTTCAGGCAGAAGGACCTTAATCTACGTCAGCGGAGGTGGTTGGAGCTACTCAAAAACTATGATATCACTATATTATACCACCCGGGGAAGGCCAATATGGTGGTCGATACCTTGAGTCGTCGGGCGGAGAGTTTGGGAGTTTGGCATATCTTCCGGCAATTGAGAAACCCTTAGCCTTGAATGTTCAGTCCTTATCCAGTCAGTTCGTGAGGTTGAATCTTTCATAGCCTTGCCGGGTTTTAGCTTTTGTGGTGGTTCAGTCTTCTTTATGACCGCATTCGAGAGCGTCAGTATGATGATCCTCACCTTCTGGTTATTCAGGACAGGGTTCGACGAGGTGACGCCAGGGATGTGACTATAGGAGATGATGGTGTGATGAGGATTCAGGGTCGGATCTTTGTGCCCAATGTGGATGGGCTTCGGGAATTGATTCTTGAGGAGGCCATAGCTCGCGGTATTCCATTCATTCGGGTACCGCGAAAATGTACCAGGATTTGAGACAGCAATATTGGTGGAGAAGGATGAAAAAAGATATAGTGGAATTTGTGGCCAAGTGTCTCAACTGTCAGCAAGTCAAATATGAGCATCAGAGGCCGGGAGGGTTACTTTACCAGATTGAGCTTCCAGAGTGGAAGTGGGAGCGTATCACCATGAACTTTGTGGTTGGACTTCCTCGGACTTTGAAAAAGTTCGATGTTATTTGGGTGATTGTGGATCAGCTGACCAAGTCAACCCATTTCATTCCAGTGTTGACTACATACTCCTCCGAGAGGTTGGAGGAGATTTATATCAGGGAGATTGTTCGCCTCCACGATATTCCAGTATCTATCATTTCATACAGAGGTACACAGTTCACTTCACGGTTCTTAGCCGTGAATTTTGGCAAGTTTTTGGACACATAATCCCTATATATGAGTTTAAGCTTTAGAAATCGGACCGTAGTGCGAACTGTGTGAAGACGGATCCGGAATAGAATTTTGTCGACTCCGTTAGCTCCATTGGGTGATTTCGGGGTTAGTAGCGTGTCCGTATTGTATTTTCGAGGCATGTAGTAGATTTAGGCTTGAATTGGCAAAAGTCAGAATTTTGGCGATTTTGGCTGATAGGTGAAATTTTGGTATCGGGCTCGGAATGGAATTCCAGGAGTGGCTGTAGGTCCATAGTGTCATTTATGACCTGTGTGTAAAATTTGAAGTCCTTCGGACTAGCTTTGACGTGTTTCGGCATCGGTTGTGGATTTTGGAAATTTCATAAGTTCTTAGGCTTGAATCCTTGCATAATTGGCGATTTTGATGTTATGTGATGTGTTGTGAAGGCTTGACTAAGTTTGGATAAGGTATAAGGACTGTCTGGTAAGTTTGGTTGAGGTCCCGGGGGCCTCGGGATGTTTCGGATGCTCAACGGGATGATTTTGGACTTAGAAACCAGCTGAAGCATTGCTGGTACTGGTGTTTCGCACCTGCGGAAGGGGACCGGCAGGTGCGGACATGCAGGTGCGGACGAGGACCTCGCAGGTGCAAAATTGACCTGGTTCAGTCAGGCTTGGAGGTGCGGCAAGAGTTCCGCAGATGCAGAGCCACAAATGCGGCCCAGTGACCGCAGGTGCAGCCCCAGCCCTTTTAGTGAGATTTCGCACCTGCGATGTATTTTTCATAGGTGCGAGACCGTAGGTGAAGTCCAAGGGGGCGCATGTGCGGGATCGCTGGGCAGTTTATACCAAATTCAAGGGTTTGAAATTCATATTTTCTAAAATGATTGGGAGCTCGGGATTAGGCGATTTTGAGTGGGTTCTGAAGAGAAGACTCATAGGTAACGATTCCTAACCTTATATCACTTGTATATCATTAATCTATAGAAATTTCTTCAATATAATCAATGAATTTGGGTGAAAAATCGTGAAAATGGGAGGAAGATTCCCCAAATAGAAATTTGAGAATTTAATGAGATTTTGACGTCGGTTTTCCAAATTCTTGTTCGAGTGAGTTCATGAGTGAATGGGTGTTCTAAATTTGTAACTTTCACTCGATTCCGAGACGTGGGCCCGGGGGACTTTTTGGGCAATTTTCCTAATTTCGCGTATTAGCCTTGAACTAATTAGCTAGATTGATTTTTTACAAGGATATTTACATTATGCAATTGACTTGAATAGATTTGGGCCATTCGAAGTCGGGTACTCGTGGTAAGAGCGTGGTTTTAAGTTGAGTAGAGCAGTCAAGGTAAGTGGGGGACTTCCCCTTAGGTTGTTTTGATACTATTTGTTGTATGGACGCCGTGTACGTGAGGTGACCAGTACGTGCACGGGCCATTGTTGCTAAAATTCCATTTTTCCTTCCTTGACATAAATCATTTCACTCTTATTTCACTGTTTAATGTGCTAATTGTGTAGTTTAGATTAGGAAGAAGCATGTCTACCTGTTTTATCTGAATTTCTTATTTGATACTATGTGAACCATGTTTAGTTAGTCCTATCCCTTGTCTTGCCTGTGACTTTTCTCCTAAGCTGTTTAAATAACCTTATCCGGCATTCATTCACATTTCATATTTAAATTGGGACTACAAACGTATTCCGGGAGCTTTCCTCATGTACTGCATATTTAAATTGGGACTACGGACGTATTCCGGGACCTTTCCCCCTGTACTACATATTTAAACTGGGACTCAGACGTATTCCGGGAGCTTTCCCCCTGTACTAAATATTTAAATTGGGACTACGGACGTATTCCGGGAGCTTCCCCCTGTACTGCATATTTATTTTGGGACTACGGACGTATTCCGGGAGATCCCCATGCACTTCATAATCATTTGGAACTACGGGACGGTATCCGAGGAGATTCCACTTTGTGATATATTATGTTGAGCCGAGGATTTTCTTTACTGTAAACTAATATTGTTTTTTCTTAAACTGTTTACTTTAGACATTACCTATCTTTTGTACTGTTTTAAACTGACTTATTTAGAAATCCAGTAGAGCCTTAACCTGACCTCGTCACTACTTGACCGGGGTTAGGCTTGGCACTTACTGGGTACCAAATGTGGTGTACTCATGCCCTTTCATGCACATGTTTTGCATGTGCAGATCCAGGTATGAGCTATCAGCCTCGTGGTTAGTCGTTGCTGCTGATTCTAGGAGACTGCAAGGTATTTATGCCACGTCCGCAAAATCCTCCGAGTCTCCTTCTATTCTATCTTGTAGAGACGTTCTTATGTACTTTTCTAGTTTTTGTTAGAGCTACAGTACTGTTAGAAGCTTGTGACTGTCTGTGATATTCCGGGTTTTGGGAAGTTATTTTTTGTATGAGCCGAGCGGCTAGTATGTTACTTATGTCATTGCCCTTATCCCCTTTATTGCTTGCGTTTTATTTCGATTTTTCCCCGTTATAGTAGGCTTACCTAGTCGTAGAGACTAGGTGCTGTCACGACACCTTCGGAGGGTAAATCGGGTCGTGACAGTCCCTAGATCTGATGATGAATTCACTGGTAGGGAACCATTTGAACATCCATTAAACCCGGTCCTCAGTCAACTTGTCAAAAAACTGCGCCCATTCTTTAGCATTTTCCGATTGAGCAAACATGTCTGGGATGTAAGTCATTATATTAGGGTGATGGAAGGCTAAATGATCATTCCACGCCCTTCGTAGAAACTCTTGACGATACTGACCCCTTTGGAGATGCTCCAATAACCAAACCTGCAGTAGCAGATTACAACCCTCAAAGCGTTTGAACCCCTTCTGGCAGCGGTCCAAGGCTCTGTAGATGTCAGCTATGATCATAGGGACGATCCCTTCCATTAAAGTTTTGGATACCATAGCCAATCTAGTGTGAATCATGTCTCCTTTGCTTGGAAATACTATCATACCCAAGAAGCAAACAACGAACACAAAAACCCTGCGGTGGATATGACCCAAGGAAGTGATAGAGAATTCATCATGGAAGATATGATAGGATTTTCTATGACCATAGTGTTCATAGAGGTAGTCAAAGGGTATGTAGGAATCCTTCAGGCACTCCAAATCATCATTCTTTTTCAAACCCATCATTTTCAGGAACCCCCTAGTGGCACTGTTTTCCGACACCAATAAACCCGGATTGTCCCGAGGTAATCCAGCGAATCCCCCTATCTCCTCCAAGAGAGGAGTCATTTCTATGTTGCCAAAATGGAACACGGACCTTTCTCAGTCCTAGAACATAATGGCCGCTTCGACCAACATATTGTTTGGTTGGATATCCAGTAAAGAGGGTAAGCTTCCGAGGACCCTTTTCACATGATCTTTATCACTTGGCGAAAGGTCCTCCCACCAATCCAGCAATAATGGTGGCATACTATGGACCATGCCAAACCTGGGGACTTCGTGCCTTATTTATGCAAAACAAATAAGGTTAGACCCTTTCCCCCTCCAGATTCGACTACTTATATGTCTATGATTAGCATATTGGCATTTATTTCTCCAATTAATGCACAAATCGTGGTTGCGTCCGTTGGGACTATGGAAACCCCAGTGGACTTTTGGACAAGGCTTGTCTTAAAGAGTTATTATGTGGACAACACATTAACCCGGCTAGGTTTGACCATGATGCATGTACAATAAATCAGAGTAAGGTTTCTATAGAGGTCTAAACTGGTACCCTCAAGCGGACAACTTGAGGGGGAAAGGCACGGAACCGTCGATTGCACCGCTGATCGACTAGTTTTACCACAAATAAGCCTTTCCGAATTTAAAGGGTGATATATAGGAAGAGCGCAAACACTCATCAAGCGTTTCTATAGGATTGGTTACGCACGAGTGGAATATGATGTTGAGCATGATTTATGCAACAATAAATAGCATGTTGTCACGTATTTGCACGTTAAAAATGATAAATGCGGTATTTAATAATTGAAAGGCATTTAAGAAAGAAAAATAAGGAAACAAGTCAGTTTCTTTAGTAAAGGAAATTATAAATTCTTGAAAAATTAGGCAATAAAATTCACATAAAGGGGAAAGGGAAAGGGTGCACACATATTAGCAGAATGAATCATGCTTAAGACTAATTCACAAAACCAAGTTTGTCATGGTAAGAGCCTAATTATCCCCAGCAGAGTCGTCATGCTGTCGCGCCCCCCTTTTTCCTCGTGGAGTACGGGATTCGATATTTTGGGACAACTCCCTTCCTTTTGGGACGGGGTATAGGATTTGAAGAGTCACCGCCTAACGGATTAAGGTACGTTAGGGCACCTAAAACAAATAACTCATAAACTGGTTTACATCACCAGAGATTGGATAAGGGCTCGAAATTACCTTGAGGGGACGGTGTTAGGAACCCCTCGAGGTCCACAACAATAGGTCCCGGCCAAACTCAATTTAAGCGAATTAGTCTTTAAAGGAAAATAAAACAGTTTAAAAACAAATAGAGCATTACTTTAAAACGGAAATTAAAGGGGTCCTAGGTTTATTAGCCTATAGGATCACTTCTATGCAATACTCGGTAACCTTCCTCAAATAGAGGTGTTACGCATAGCAATAGAGCACAGGTCATCATCTCCTTTACTACCCAGTTACCTTTCCCTTTTCAATTATTTCCTAAGCATTCTAATAACATCCGGTACATACCTTATGCGTGCATTACCCGTCCCTTACCTATGGCCCTGAAGATGTTTAAGACCTCTATTAAGGTGGTTCTAGACTCACCTATGTTGCTTAAAAGGAGAAAACTAAGCGACAAACAAAATAAAGTAGGAATGTCACATAAGGAGAAATAAAGGGGGCTCATATTTACCTCCACAAATAGACAAACAAATGCATGCTATTCAGACAAGCGATTTTGAATGATTTAGATCATATAGGCAGGATATCTAAATGAGCATAAACGGAATATATAGTAGCTTTATTAAAGCGAGGCTGTGAGTTCCTATCAGTTTGCCTACTGATTTTTATCACTTATTGAATCTGTGCACGTTTCAAGCAGGAAGAAAATCACAATTTTAAACCCAAGACTTTAATTACCCTACAGGCTTGCCTAAGTGATAGCCGGGCAGAATCCCATGGACATAGTATCTAAGCATTAATCAAACCATAATTATAAACCAAAGATTGATTTTAACGGGCAGATTTCGTCTTTCTAGATCCTATAGGCATGCTTTCTATGTGCTGAAACTGATTACAAGCATTATTTCCTATAGACATGATATCTAAACACAGAAGTTGCTTTTTACACTTACTTCCTATAGGCATGATGTCTAAGTGTCAAGACTGATTTTACACTTATTTTCTATGGGCATGATATCTAAGCGAGTAAAAGGTGTTAACCAATTGCCAAGCGAGTTCAACAAAGAATATCTTAGAAACATGATTTCTAATGCACATACGGAGGTTTTGAAAATATGATACTTGATGCAGAATTGATAAACGACCTAGAAGAAGGATTTCTAATATGCAAGTATGAAAATTCATGATCACAAGTAATAAGATAAGTCATATAGGCATAGTTTCTAACGCACATAAGGAGTCACCACAACAACCTATAAGCATGATTTCCAGCCGGATATGATAAAAGATATATAAAAATCCCTCCCCAGCTTTTACTAACAACCCCATATCCGTTTTACAAGGATTATTATTACAGACTAATACAAATGAATTTCATAATGAAAATCACTATACTATAGGGAGCCTTGGAAGGCCCAAAGTCAACCTGGAAGTCAGGCCTTCAATCAAGTCTGGAGTACACAAGCAGTTCATAATAACACAACTGGGCTTCTGATGTGTCAAAGTTCCAAAGTGCCTCAGGGTCCCCGGGCAATGCTCACACCAAAACCTTTCTAGAAACAACTTTGTAAACAAGTTTGGAAGGCCAGCCCCAATGTGTTAGAGTTCAGAGGAGTCTCATGGACTTCTAGACAGTGCTCACACTGGGGGGGAGGGCAGGACCCTAGATATCTAAGAGTAGGAGTTAAAAATAGTATGTAAGAGTAGGAGATAGTTTTAGAAAAACAGTTTGGACTTAGAGGTGAACAGATTACAAGATTACAAAAAATACAAGCAAGACATAACCTCATTTAGCAGGTTAAGTTCATACATGAATTCCAGTAGTTAAACAATCACAAGGAATACTGGAATCATAGACAGGACAAAGTCACAATTAAGTCAAATAAGGCTTCACATGGTTGGAATTGACGTACTCCATTAACTGTTACTAGGTGAGCATATAGACATGTATTAAATAGAGAACAACATGTTGAAATTAAGTTACTAATCAGATAGACATATTGGTAAAAAAGAGTTTCACACGTAAGCCAGCTTTTGACAACTCAGCCAGTCACGTGGACACAGGAAAATGCGACAGCTGGATGTGATTCTTTGAAGAGATACGGTACAAAGAGGCACGGTTCAGTAAACCCATGAACTTATCAGCCACAGGAAACTCAACTTGATCAAAACGGGAGAGAGGCACGGTCAGAATGAATCTAGACAAAGCTACGGGCAGATTCAAGGACCCACAATTGATTACTCGAACGTTATGTAACCGAACCCCAATTACCGTTATCCTTTGTAACGCCTCATTAATGTCATAATTAGTCATTAATGAGTAACCATAGCATGAGTCGTACGTTGTAAGAATCTCCTATAGAAGGGAGGGAAATACAGTTTGTAAAGGCATCTGATTCTCGAATACAATTAACTTTAATTTTTTAGTTCTGCAATACTGTCCATTATTCATTTTTCTTCATTACTTTGATTATTAGTAACCCGTATTCATCTTAAAAATAAGCTTTAGTCAAAGGGTCTAATTCTTTGGTTAAATAGATTGGTTTTCGTTACCGGGAATCTGATAATCTTTGTTTACTTTTCAAGTGATATCCTCTGAATTATGTCAAACTCCAACGACAACAACCAGCAAAGGAGTGGAACCCCAGTTCCATCGCCTTCAGCAACTCCACGTGGTTCGAGGGAACAATCCCCAGAAAGGTCCAATAACAACAATAGTGATAATGATCAAACTGTGGAACAAGATCGTGTAAAGCAAATGATTGCAGAGTATGTGAGCCAAGCTTTGCAAGAATTTGCGAGAGGATTACCGGCCGCATTACCTACACCGCCGACGCCACCCCCTACTAACACCTTCACCATGGAAAATCCTCATTCTGGGTTGGCAAACTCAGGAAGAGGAGATACTCCTAATGAATCTCTCGAAACGAGACCAGGTATATCTAATAATTCAAAATTACAAAATTTACTTCTAACCATGCAGAAACAGATGAAGGAGCAGAACGACCGCATTGAACAAATTCCTGGAGTACCTCCTATCATCAAAGGCATCGATGTTGATAGATATTCTCAACAACCTTGGAAGCCAAGTGCGGCACCCTTACGTATACCCAAGAAATTTAAAATGCCTGAAGTTCCCAAATATGATGGAACAACTGACCCACGCGACCATGTGACTGCTTTCACTACTGGGGTAAAAGGCAACGACTTAACGAAACAAGA